>WHYT01014742.1:0-89699 GCA_009806455.1 Tetrax tetrax | reverse complement strand
GGGGGGGGGGGGCCCCCCCCCCCCCCCCCGGGGCAGCCGGAGGCTGTGCCAGGGCCGGGGACGGGCTACCTGACTTCACTTTGCCGTTGGTGGATATGGCGGAGATGGACAAGCCGGTGATGGTGGTCACCGTCACGGACATCAGGATGATGAGCCACGTCAGGGCTGTGGGGAGAGGGCATCGCGTCGTTGCTGCACCCCCCTTGGCCCCACAGACCCCCGGCCTGTGTCACCCTACGCTCAATGCTGCCCCCCCAGGTGTTTCAGGCCACGGGTCCCACCGTCCCGCCCATGAAGCACCACAGCACCCACCGATTCCCGCCTGGGCCGTGATCCAGGGCAAGCGCAGGTAGAGGATGACTCCCCAGATGTTCAGCATGCAGCGAATCTGGGGGCGCAGAGAGGGGGACCGGCCGTCAGCGTGCAGGATGGCCAGGGCCACACCGGCTCTCCTGCTCCTCTCAGCCAAAACCAGCCCACCACAGAGGGCAGGAGAATTGTTCAGAGCGCAGATGTTTGCGGAAAATATAAACATTGAGGAAAAATGTGGTCATGAGGGGGCAAACGCATGATGCTCCCGCTCGGAGGGGGTGGGAGGGCAGAGTGATGCTCTCCGTGGGACAAGTCGCACTCACCATCACACCCTTCACCCACCCGAAGCGGACGGGCTCTGGCGCGGGGGCTCTGCCCGGCTCCCCCGCCGTCTCCTCCGGCCCGGGCTCCGGCAGGCCATTGCTCCGCTGCGGGTCGGACACCGGCACGTGGAGGCGGCTCGGGTCGGGCTGCGGGGACAAGGGGAAGGCAGCTGAGGGCAGGCAGGGCTGGGGAGAGCTCTGGCTGAGTGCACAGCTGGAAACAGCTGGATGATCCCTCTGGCTTCTCCCTGGGGGTGCGCGCATCCCATCAAGAAGTGGGAAGACACCCACACCGCAGGGACCAGGCCCCGGCAGCGCGGCCAGGGGATGCCGGGGGCACGGCCAAGCCCCTTACCTTGAGGATGGAGTGCAGGTCGGACAGGGAGGGCCTCCCCTTCCCCGCGTCGCCCACCCCCTTGCTGTTGGCATAGTGCTCGTAGGCAGGCACCACGTCCACCGTGTTGTAGCCGAAGGTCCTGCTGCAGAGGGTGCTGCCGGAGAGGTGGGTGCTGTCGCAGCCGGACCCCTCGGTGGCTGCGTAGGGACCCCGGCCGCCTTCCTCCGCGCCCAGGAGGGTGCTGATGGTGAAGCGGCCGCTGCAGCGGGACAGGGCGGCGGGCAGCTCCGGGACGGGCAGCTCAGCCATCGCGCCGGCCCGCGTCCCCGCTGGCAGTGCCTGCCGGGCAAGGGATATGGGGGAGAGGGGCTCACCGGCTTTATACCCGGCAAAACCGGAGCAAGGCGACCGGCACCCACCCACCGCCGTTGCTAATGGGAGAAAAGAATTGGCTCGAACCACCCCGAGCTGGTCAGGGGGAAAAAAATAGCCGGAAGGGATATCAAAACTGCTGTAACGGGCATCGCTGACTGCCGGTGTTCGATCTGGGCAGCGATAACAGATTTGAGATTAAGTCCCAAGGACAGATCAGCAGAGAATTGCGGCGCTCAGTTTGCCTCCAGCCGCGATCCGGGAACATTCAGTTCCCACCGGGATTTGTTATGGAAAATGGTAGCAGACTCCCACACACGCTCGCCCTTCCCTGGGATACGGCCCCAGACCCGGCTGATCCCATAAATCATCTCCGCCGGCCTCCAGGCTGCCGCCTGCGGCGCTGAGCTGTGCTGGATGCGGGAAGGGGAACGGCCCCTTTTTCTCAGGGTGAAACCAGGGGTAAGAGGGATGCCCCTGCCCGGGATGTGATGCCGAGGAGCTGGGAAGGGGAACGGAGAGACTGAGGGACACGGAGTGGTGGCAGCCATGGTCCCTCCACGGCTGCCAAGGGCTGAGGGCCAGCAGCAGAGATGCCCACAGCCCCTTCTCCTCCCAATCCCAGGGAGTGGGGACCATTGAGCACCCAGGCGTTCAGGACTCCCCCAAATTCCACTCCCTGATTTAATAAACCACTTAAACCCTTCCCCACATGACACAAAACACAAGCTGAGGCCAAGCTGCCGCTCAGCGTTCACCGTGGGACCACCAGTGGGCGAGGACAGGGGAGGGACGGGCGTGTTTATACCTCCGCAGCCCGGTGTCACATGTACCCTTAAAAGCAGTTACAGATAAGATCAGTGAAGACAGCAAACAAGGCAGGCAATAAAATTTGAGGGCATTTGAGCCCATTTGAATTTCAGCCCCCTGTACTTTGCAAGTTAATGGAAAATTCAGGCAGCCTGCCCCGCTGCCTCTGGCTGTCTTTTGCACAAATTGTAACCGGCTTTTGGAGGACTCATTTCAGCCCCCTCGTATTGTTTGCGCGCGAGCAGACAGCATCCGCAATTGCATAAGCCCTGCGTGGGCCGGCGCGCGCCCGCTTACCCGGGAAGCTGAAGACAGGCAGCCCTGCCTGCATCCGCACGGCTCGGCCCTCGTATCGCCCGGGCATCGCTGCGCAAAATGCGCCGGCACCGGCGGTGCCGCTACCGCTCCCAACACCCGGTGTTGCGAACATGGAGATGGGCAAGATGGGGAAGAGGAAAAACCTTCGCTCCAGCTCCTGGTGCAACACCTCCTGCAAGGTGGGCACCAGCTTCCTCCCACAAGAGATGCAGCAGCAGACTCAGGCTCAGCAGAAATGGCTTTATTTTAAAACCTCCTTAGTTCAAGCAAAAATGCTAACTTGCCCAAAGCAGCACAAATCACAGAATCTTTTAAACAGGGGAGGGTCTCTGTTAAACACAGCGTGGTCAAAGATGCTCCAGGAGAGACGGGAGGACTCTGGACGCCGGGTGAGGAGCGAAGCAAGTGGTATGATGCAACCCTGGTGTAGTGAAATAGCCGGATAGTAGGATGCGCTTGTCGTCGGCCTGATTCACAACACCAGCTGCAGCAACAATACCGGGGGCCGTCCGGCGCTGGGTCCTGCGAGCAGGAGAGCGGAGCTCTGCGGCACGTCCCTCCAACCCCTCCGCTCACGCAGCAAAGAGGTGCCAAGCTGCGTCTGCAGGGCTTTTCCTCGCTTCCAGCCGATCCCCTGGTCCAGTCTGGCTGTTAAATGCATCAAACGAACATGAATCGAGTTAGGCAGTGTTTTATATAAAATTTCTTTTAAAATTTGCCAAAGATCTAAATTCTGATGGGCCTTTAATGCTGTTATAATTGTCCTGTTTTCATCCCTGTGGAAGAGGGAACCTCCCGCCCTGGGTGACACGGGCCACGCAAACAATGCAGGGCTCAGCACCCTGCGAGCAGGACTGAATTTCTCTGCACTGGAGGGAAGGAAGCCTGGGAAGAGAAAATAAATAGTTATTCAGGAAACTGCTGGCAACTGTACCCGACGGGGACAAAGGAATCACCCCTCGTGCAACTCATTCCATCCTTTCCAACTTCAGACCCAGACAGAAACATGACAAAAATGCTGATATAGGCACACAAACCAGCAGTATTTGAGCACTGTCCCACCCTAGCGACACAGAACTGGAATTAACGATATCCCCTTCTTTCCTCCAGGCTGGAAGGAAAACAGCTTGCTTCCTTGAGAAGCTGGGGTTTATTAAGGTTGGGGGGACAAATAATAAGTGGGTAACAGGATCAAAAAAATTCATTAAATTCCTTTTTTTTCTGAACGCAATTCCTTTGGCTCCTGCAAGGAACGAGGTCCAAGCGCTGCCTTAGAAAAACGCAGCAGTGGTGGGAGACTGTGTGGAAATGGAGGAGCCACCTCATTTAGCAGGTCCACTCCGGTCAGAGGGTCTGGAAAACAAAACAAGAAGTCAGGACCATGGGGAAATGCAAGAAAAGACAGAGGAGGAGGAACACATCTCGCAGGCTGTAGGCAGTAACCTGACCGTAGGACCAGCCAAGCCAAGCGTACGCTAGGGTAACAATGCAGGCACCACTGTGAAAATACTTAGAAGAATTAATGTTGTTGTAGGGATAAAAAAACAAAACAAAAAAAAAAAAACAACCCCAACACTAAAGAAACAGAGCTGCGAAGACAGGACCCACTGACACCAGCTCTGTGGCAGTGTTCAGGAGGGGCCCTCAAGGCACGTTTCAGCAGCTTGTCTACTTGTTGGCAGAAAACCTGTTAATTCTCACTGGAGCTGGTTGTTCTCCATTAGCACAGCTCAGTTTTTACCAGTAGCCCATGGTTAACCCCTGGGCTGAACTGTAACTTCTTTTTTTCCTTACTGGACAGGTAACATAGGGCAGAAGTTTACAATGAATATTTCTAGATTCTCCTGCAACTCCCCTGTAAATCCAGATCTCATCAACTCAGACCTCCTTCGTCGAAGGACACGCAGACTGTAAAGCTTTAGCAGCTGCTACGCCGACACCGTGGCCCCCGTGGGTGTTTCACTACCGATAAGCCACGCAGACTGTGGGAAACAGACCTGGAGACTCGGCATCTCGCTGTTCCACCTGTACCAGGACAGAATGTCACACACTCCTGCGGCAAACACCTTTTCACTCATTCCTCAAATATTCTCCAGCAACACAGGCATGAACTGCATTTGACTCAAAATAGTGAGCCACTCCTAGGATGCTCCTAGATTTCATCTACCTGGAGGATTTTATTGCTGAGTACTAGTCCTAGGGTAGTAAAAAGCAGATGGAATCATCCTAAATTTGATCTGCAGCATTCATCTGTACTCTTTTCTTGTACAAAGAGGCAGAGCTCCACTGGCTTAGAGATTTGTCAGTTTTTATTAATAAATTCAGCTCAGACGAACATCCCCAGCTGTGCTGCAAACTGTACCTGGCAAACTACAAACAGCAGCTTGCTCAAGATGTTGCTGCACGCTATCGCGATTCTCAGTTTGACTCTACAAGGCTGCCCAAGCAGCCCGAAGCCCTTTGTGCAGGAGGAAACCAGAGGTAGCTCTCACCAAGCCCTTGACAGCACCACGCTGTAACAGCGAGCGCCACTGCCTCTGTTCAGGGGCGCCCTCGGTGGCACCACCTTTGAGCAGGCTGTGCCAAACACAAGGTATGAATTTACCGACACCCCAAAAAGCCCCGCTAGCAGACAAACTATTTAGAAAACCAAGGTTAAGCCTGCATATCAGCAAAGTTAGAGCGTGATGGTACAACGAGTTAACGGGCTTCGCTCGAGCAGCAGCAGGTCTGCTGGTCAGAAACCTGAGCGCGCAGAACCAGGTTGTTCTCTCCAGCAGAATAAGTGTGAGGTGGAGAGAAAGCAGAGACATCTGGAAAACCATGGGGGTGCCTTATTCAGCAAAGCACCAGTACGTGCGTCAGCATCTACCTCAATGCAGCAAAGCCCTTAAAGTTATGCAGAGGGGAGCCAGGTTTGCCAAAGCCTGGAACGCATACAGCTGGAACACACCGCTCTTGGGAATGTCGGCAGACGGATGGCTGCAACGCTCACCACCTGTACAGACCTAAGAAGAAATCACAGGGCAATTAACAAGAAATAATTTAATAATGTAATTCCAGCTATCCATGGCACCTTCTGTTATACCCACAATCTCTCACATCTTTGCTGAAACAGGGCTGCGTCTTACCTTTCGAAGGTTAGTCCCAGGACTTTGAGTCCCTGGAGTTTATTTCATCTGTCCATCCCTCACAGAAAGACCATCTTGGCTTTTGAAAGTCTGAAAGAATTTCCTTTCTGCTTAGCTTAGAAGGGACCAGAGTCACAACCACTCAGCACAAAGGCAGCAAACTGCATACAGCCATCAATTTTCTCTTTTCCCAACACCCATGAAGGCTCAGAAGCACCAGAAAGCAACCGCTACAGCCGTCCTCAAAGGGCAGAGAGAGAAAGGGCAACGCTGTTTTTAAAAGGTCCCTAGGTTCAACGTTTGAGATCATAAATGTGCCAGTGAGGCAACAGGATAGCTCAGCTGCGCAGGGGACGGGCAAAAGACAGGAGAACAAGGTCCTGCAAAAAGCAGGAAGAGGTGAGCCCCAAAGGATTTCTGTCCCTGCATGAAGGGTGGAAGGAGGAGAGGGAATTATAGCAGGGCAGTGGCCTTCACCCTTCCCAAACTCTGGCAGACACTGTGCCTTTCTTGCTCAGGTCAGTGGTTGCCCGAGGACAGGTACAGACTCACCAGCCTCCCTGTACGTGAGGTGGTTTGATGCTAGGAGTAACTCGGGGACGGGCTGGCTGCCAGCAGGAAAAACACAGCAGGAGGGTTTGTCCTGCAGGACTGTCTGTGGGGCAACCCTGGTCCAACCACGGCTGCCTGCAAGCGTCAGGAAAGATGCTTTGCTCCACCACCTGCTTTTTGGCAGCCTATTCTCTAGGGGACTGGATGAATTGTCAACTGAGGCATACCAAGAAAGCACGTGCTCACAAATATGCCAGAACTGTTAACAGCTAATAAAGCTTTCCGCACTTACCTGTTGACAGTTTGTTAGGCAATTCAATTCTCCCCCAACTATCTCCTTGGTACCTCACCAAAGCCCCTTTACTTGCAGGGTGTTGTCCAGGTCTCCAATCGTGAACGCGCTACAGGACCGCTCAGCGCCGCGCAGTCCCCAGCTCTGTGGGCTGGGAGCCTCAGCCGCCGGTTTGCCGACGCCGTGAGACGCAGGTTCCGGTGGCTTGGCAAGCCGGCCCTTCGCTCCCTGTCCAGAAGGCTGACAACATCTACGCTACATTTCTGGTAGAAAAACTAATTAGGGAATTGTCACCACGTCAGACAAATATCCCTCTATGCTGTTAAACTCAGACATTGCAAAGTGGAGATTAATTCTCTCCCGCGGCTGCTATGAATACGCAAATGCTGAAATCAGCCCCTACGTCTTCCTGCCTGTTCTGTACCCAGAACCGCACGTGTTCTCGTATCACAGAACACAAACAGCACGCGGGCAAGACAGCAGCGGTGCAGAAAGGCGTGTCGCAGGGAGCAGCAAGAGTAACCACCAACACTTCTCCCATTTCATTTCAAAGAGAGGCAGCTAAAGAAAAAAGCTTAAACTATAATACGCTCCCTAGGCTTTGCACTGATTTAATTGTAGCTGAAAACATTTAAAGCTAACCATTTTTTCCTGCCCCTCGCTTCAATGGGACTCAGGTTTCCCACCAACCCAACAGTAATATCCACTCCCAACGCATCCACACGTGGACTCCTCTGGTCGACTTCCTTACCTTTCCTGGTGAACTCAATATGGGATCATCCGGAATGCAAATGGGTAAACACTCACGTGTCAATCACAAAAATCTCTCCTACCAAAATAATCTTGTTTCCAATCCCAGCTGCTCCTGCAAAAGCTTCAGGGGAGCTCCAGGATTTGCAGAGCTGCGTACATCTGAGACACCGACCCAAGAGTTCAAACTTCGTTAAGCGTAAGAGAGTCTCTGCAGCACACAGCGCTCGTTTGCGCCACACAAACACACGCGCCACACAAGACAACGTTATGGACTGACAGGGCGTCACATGTGGTGTATCATAAACAGATTTTCAACATTTAACATGCATTCAAAACCAAAACAACTCTAAAATTCCCAAGCTGTATGCTCAGCAAGCATTAAATCAAAGTTTTCTTCTTCACTTCCTCTTCTGCTATAAAATTGCTCATTCACCTCCCCCTACTGCAGACCCATGACTTCTTCCTCTGCATAACCCATTAACTAATAAGAATAATTTTCTAAATATAAACCAATTTTAAAATAAAATGAATAAAAACATAAAAACACAAAAATCAGTGAAAATGAAAATGTCAAAAACAAATAGAAATCAAAGAAATTTATTTCCATCAACAAAAATACAGAATACAAAACGATACTGGTCCCACCCGCTGAACGTGCGAAAGACAGGCACAGGTTGCTGCAACCCTAAGCAAAAGCATCCATGCTAATTCATAAGGACCTCCATTTGCACCAGTCTTGCGTTCGTGTCTCCCGATGTTCTGTACGGGATCATTCCAGCAAACGTTATCAGCGCACGAGCTTGAGAGCGAAGTTGCTAAAAAACAGGAAAAATAAAGTGCAGTTACTTCAGTATAAAACCAGAGTTCAACGTGAGTTACACACTTGCCTTTTCAAACAAGCAAATGGAATCTGTAGTGCTCTCAGCTGCTCTCTGGATAACGTATCTCTGCATTTGAAGGAAATCCAATTATTTCCTTTTTCAAACATTAAAAGCATGTCGAGTTACCCTTTTGCTTAAAAAAAAAAAAAATCCCATTTGTTTAAAATCACTCAAGAAAAAAACATTTTCAACCACGCAGGGTGTTACTGTACTGCAGCAATTTTGCAATTTCTGCAAGAAGTGGGCTTTCCCAGGGCAACAGGATTGCAAAATACCAAGTTGTTCCTGCTGACATGCAGCATTAGCATTCTCAAAGCAGAAGCAGTAGAAAGGCACGTGGAGGTCTCCAGCATCACCTACAACATACTGCCATCCTTAAAGGCTCTTGAGTCCGTAACACAACGAGAGGAAACGTACCATGAACGTTCAGAGGCTTCTCCCTAAAGTAACCAAATCCCTTCTGGTGCACCAGAAGACTATGTAACAGCTGAAGGAGTTCAGGAATAATTCTTTTCATGTGTTAAAACCATTAGTACATTAAAAAGAAAATCATTCTGATAACTGGTAGAGGTCAGGAAAATGACAAAGACCAAATCCTTATGGAAAACTGTGCAGACTGATTGATTTAATTGCTCACAGTGTTTTCTTCTTAAATATTAAGCATCTCTAAATTACTGTACTGGAAGATCTCACTGTTCAAATCTTCCTTTCATCTACTCACTGCAGGGAAAGCTGAAGCAGCTTTGGTTGCTGTGGGCACACGGATGGTAAATCTGACAGCAGGAACTCACAAAGTGTGAGAGGTGAGTTTCCTTTAGCACTGAGACACTGCCGTTTAACTCTGTTGCCATTGCCCCATCTGAAGAGAAGCCGTCACTGTTCACCAAGCCCAGCGGCCTGGCTGAAACAGAGAGCAGAGTTCCCATCTTGTGCTGTACTCCTGCCTGGCTGAGGATGGATGGATAGCTGGAGCTGCAGATGGCACAGCCAGGGATGCACTTCCCTAAGTGCCACGGCTGGGGAATGCCAGAAGGCAGCGCAGCACATCCGCGGGGCTTTGGGGTAAGCAGCAAAACTGAGGCTGACCCAACTGCTACAAGCTCCCAGGACGGTTTCCCCACCGTAAGTTACCACCAACGCACTGACTGCTTGAACAAGGTGGCTTGAAAATGACTCTTGCAGTTCCAGCCATGGTCAACACTTCTGTCTGCTTCCAGATCCGTTACCCAGCGAGGTCGTGTGTTTATGTCTGACCTGCTGCACTTCAATGGAGGCCAAAACAGGGGGCAGATGAAAAAAAGCATGTCCAAGTGTCTGACTCTTTGGACTCAAAACATTAAGAGGCAAAACCTCTCACTGTGACTAAGAAAGGCTTAGGAGCAGTGTGAGTTACTGCTCCCTTTAGCTGCTCAGTAGCAATGATACTAGAGCCAGTTTATTCTTAGAAATCAAACCAACATGACGGGCTGCAAGCAGCAATACCTCAGGAAGAACAGTCAGAGGCGTGCAGAGGTTAAGAGCGGCCTGGAGGTGTAGATGTTCTATTGGCTGTAATTACTAAATGAATGTTAGTCACTTGTGATTTAAAATAAGACCACAAATAAAAAATAAAAAAGAATTCCATTCCTTTCATGACCTAATTTTGCCGCTGAGATAACGCCCTTGGGCTGCTCCGGAGAGTTTGCCACCCCAGACAGGGTCAGGGAGCACATGACGTTGCTGTCGTGCACTCACAGCGTCTGGGGTCAGGGCTGTTATCGCAGCCATGGTTTCCGGCACCGCAGTCCGGGCTCGCTGCAACCTCTGCCTGAAATCTGCCAAAACGGATCAGACCAAGTGGGACAGGACTTCGCTTCTCATTCCCCAAGCTAATTAATGTATATACATTAAAAAAAAATAATTAAAAAACCCCGCCATCCCCAAAAAAGTTCCTCTAAACACAGCTTAGGTAACTTCATTCTGGAATAAACAAAATGCATAAAACACTAGTTCTGACTCCGAAGCTGATAATTTCTAAATAAAGCCCCTTTCCTCCCCAAACTGTGACAGGACACATTCTAGCAGAGAGCATTACTGCGTTCTGGGGGTTCCAGAGGTACTAGTTCTTCTCCATCCTGCCCTTGCTGCTGGGTCCACACCGTTCCTGCCAAACCCCCCTTTACTCCCTACCCATTACAGCAGGATCCACTTAGGGGAGTCAGCAGAGCAGTGCTTGGCACCAGAGGGCAAATTCAAGAGCCATGTGTCCCCACTCTGGGAGACTCTGTTCCCTGCTATGCTGAATAAGCCTCAGACTTAGGAACAGCTACTGCTCCGTGTTTTCAGATTCTTCTGATGAACAGGCAGGTTTGTGTCCGTCTGCTCCGACAGATCTAGAGAATACCCAAGGACTTAAAGACCTATTCAGGAAAGGTCATTTTTTTCCTGCCCTATCTACTGGACAAAGTGCTGAGCTTGTTAAAGCTTCTAGAAGATCTGCAGTGTTTGGGACTTCCCCTAACATTCGCTTCTCCATGGAAAAAAAAAAGCTGCCTTTCTCCCATGGAAGTTCAAAAGAAAAGTTCTTGCCTGCAGAAGCTCGTATCTGCTGTCCCTGTCCAGCTGACCGGGCGGAGATTTTGCTGAAGAAACCTCTCTCTTCTCATATTTGAAATGCTCTCATTTCTTCCCACCTCTAAAATCCCCAGAGTTGCTTCCTAGACAGGGAAATTGCAGTGATTGTGATTCTGTGCTCCCACACTCTTAGAGGAAATTGTTCAGGGCAAGAAAAAAATGGAACAAGTGCTAAAGCTATTTTTACCCTACCTCCCATGTGCCTGTGCCTGCTATTTTTCTGTGCATGCAAACTGTAAAGGCAGCCAGGAGCTACAGGGCTGCAGATTTTTTTTCTCTAGCTCATCCTACATGAGGAGTTTTATGCTCCCTTCCAACACGACAGGCACACAGCTGTTCTCTTCCACCTCCCTGACTGCAGAGACGGCAGGCGCTATGGGTTAAGCGCAGCTTACTGCACAGGGCAGCCAGAGATCCATGACTCAAACTCTGGCTCTCCAACACCAATGATACCCTGCTGCCATGAGATTCCACCACAAGGCCAGAAGCTTGATTAACAAAACTTGAAGCCTGAAAAAAGAAAACTTTCAAGGGTTTTTAGCAAGGTACGTCATCAGCTGGTGTCGACAACTGTAGCAGCACGAGAACGCAGAGCGCATTTACTAAACACGCTCACACTGAGCATGCTGGTGATAGGCACGCTGTCGATATGGTACCATCTCTTGGTGGCTTCCTTCTGCACAACCTCCTGCCAGCAAAGCTGCTGATCCCATCGCCAGTCAGCTCAACCATCTTTGCTAGGTCGTGGTCATGGTACTCACACTGAGATGACACCTGACATGGAGACAGTAAATGCTTCTACATAGGGCACAAGACTGAAATCACAAAAACAAAATAAACGGCTGGCTTGGAGAGCAAGGAGCTAAGGCTGTTTGCTCAGTGTGGACCTTGTGAACAGACCTAACAGCTTGCATTAGCCTGGGAATTCTTCACAAGTGCAGAATTTAAGGTTGAAGTCCAAGCAGCATGTGTCCTTCTCCGGTGTGGCCAATCTAGAGTACAAGCACAGTTGCAAAGGCAAGGTCCTCTAGCTCACACGCAGACTGTACCCCAAAGGCAAAAGCTGTATCCCTACTTCAGCCTTTCATTTTCTAATGTAATTTTAAAATGCTACTTTTACCAATATTGCAATTTACAGATCAAGGGCACTTCTGCAGATGACTAAAGCCTGGAATAAAGCTGGCTGTGGCCCAAGTTGGTTTTCATTCTCAAAAGGAGTTGATATTTATTTCCTAATCTGTAAGAGAGGAGGAGTGGTTTGGCCTTGGTTTCCAAGTGCCTGTAGCAGCTTTAACTTAATAAGAGGTACAAGACCAAAACTGAGGACAGCTGAGCTGAGAACCCTTCTGCTCAACACAGCATGCTGACAGGGGAGTGCCCACAAATGTGTCCTTTAAGTGGCGCCTATTTGAGGCAATGAAGTCAAATCCACCTGGTTTAAACCAGGAAGCCAGACCAAGCACCACAGCACCCTGAAGCTGCCCACTCCGCTGCAGAGGCAGCGGAACAACACTGGCAAACTGCTACAGCCATTCACCATCTTGGTGAGCATCTTGGTGTATTGCCCACGGACACTTTGAAAATGTCAGCGCACATCACTACAGAAGCACGCCAAGGAGAGGAGTCAAGGAAGGCCTTTCCACCAGAAATCAGTTTTGCACTAACTCAAATGAAAGGAGTGGAAACCAGGTTCTTGGAAAACATAGCTCAGTTGTCAAGGCAGCAACATTAATCATCCTAGAGACTCCGTGCTGTCCACACCTGTTAACTATGTAAGATCCCACCCAGAAGCAAACTGAACACTTGTTTTCTCTTGCTAGGAGGTGGATATATAGTGCAGTGTATCTTAATTAGCTCAGTGCCATTTACAGCAATATCCTTTCTTTACACAAAGCTGAAGGTATAAGAAACTAATTTCAAGACTCTAAGTAACTGAGCAAACGGAGTAGTCTTAAGTAACTGAGCAAGTCAAAAGCAAAGACCATTAGAGATGCACAGTTATTCGAAGCCCAAGCCTTGATATCGGGGAAAAAGGGAGTACAAAAACTTGTCAGACAGTGAGGATTATAATCTTACCGAATCTCTGTCTTCCATTACCCGCTGGGGTCTCGCAGGAGTGGCTGGGCTTGTGCCTTTCATCCTCTTATACTGGGTGAATAAAATATTCATGGTTGCAAGCAGGACCTCAGACAAATTGTGCCTGATCTACAGCAGTAAGGGGAAAAAGACAAACATATTGCAATGAAGGGCAGGTTGACAGAATCATTAGCCTTGCTATATGACATCAGAAAACCAAGTAATGGTGACTATGGTTGATATTTACTGATGTAGCAGTCATACATTTCCTGGTTACCCTTGCTGTGACTGCACCACCTGGTAAAAAAAAGTTACCAGAGTTTTGAGACAGACATGCATAACGGCTGTACCTTCATGTTTGATAGCAACAGTTCAGACAAACCCTGAATTCAGACAAAGTGCCTGAATACAAAAAACCCCAAAGCACCCAAACACACACAAACACTGTCTAAAACAGGAGTGTCACTCTCCAGTAAAGTCAGTTCTAGAGCTTTCCATTCTGCTTCTGAGTTCCTCTCAGAACATGAGTTCCTCTAATTTGGAGGGAAGGAAACACAAGATCCTAGAAATGCTCAGTGATCCCTAAGAGCACTGAAGAACTAAGCACAGTTAAAAGTTTTCAATATTTCAAATTCTTGAATCAAATTCAGTAAGTTCAGAGAGATTCCTATCTGCAGATGTCTCCTGCAAAATGGAGAGAGGATTTCTGGGTAGGGAATCTTAGTGCTCCAAAGAGCAGCAGTAAGGGCAAAAAGCTGCAAGCCAAGAGTCTACTTGTACATAGGCAAAATAATTCCATCCTATTTAAAGAATAAGAATGATGAGATAACAAAGTTTTAAGATCCTTTTAAGAAAGCAAAAGGCTTTTGGAAGCTAAAAACAAAGGACGTTACTTACTTCATCGCTGAAATTCCGGAAGGCAGCAACTCTCTCTTCTATGCAATCTTGGCTAAGAGGTACAAGCTTTAGGCGTTCAATAATCTTCAAAGAGAAAAGCAGGAAGATAGGTAGATAATCAACATTGTATGTACTATATACTAATAAAGTATGTTTTTGAAGCATTAATGAAATGCTCCTGATTCAAGAGAATAATTTCATTACTTATTGGTTTATCTCCTCACTTGGAACAAAATGTTCTGCTATTCAACAGTGTCTACAAAATAGCTTCGGAAAGATCTTCCAGATTATCAAGCAACAGGGAAGACACATTTTTAAATTCCTGTAGCATTGCAGCACCTTCTAAGTCATTAAATAGAATTTTTTGATTTAAGTGATTTTATTTGAGACATTCTGGGCTTTCAAGGGCATTAGGAAGGCTGCACTTCAAACGGAACTCTTGAAACTTACATCAAAGGCCCTGTCAATGTGACCGGCGTGATATTCATCAAAAAATGTGATTAAGTCTAGCAGAAGGTAGAACGTGGAGTCAACAGATTTCTTTGCACTTATCCCTTGAGCTTTGTACCTGAAAGAAATTGTTTTACAATTTTATTGTGCAAAATGGCAACCATTTATAAATGTGCTCTTGCAATTCTTGGAAGCGGAGACATCAAGCACAAGGACAGAAGGCATCTAACAAAAGACACCTTTTTTTTCCTTAACCAGGAAGCAGAATTTTCACAGGTTGCAGCTTTTTAAAAATACTCTTATTCACTTCTAGTTTTCCATCAAATCCAGCATTTGTTTCCTTTTAAATGTTTACACTTCCCATAATCACGGGGAAAACAGTGACAGGAACCAGAGACCTGCAAGGCAAGGGCTGCAGAAGCATGTGTAACATGCTGTTTTACAGCAGACAATTCTCCAGCACAGCTGCCTGCTTCAGGCAAGAAGTTAAGACTTAAAAATGGATTAGATGCTTCTACATGCTCTCTCTCTGGCTGCACTTGCTAGGAGATGAACTGGAGGGCTGGCAGCTCTCACTCCTACCAGCACAAGGTCAGAAAGGAGCTCCTTCCCCAAGGTAACAGTAAGAGTGGTCAAGTGCAGGGTACACATCACACACTGTGCTGCTGCAGAGGAGGAAGCCAGGTAGCCTCTTGGCCTTTTTCTTAGCCCTTGAGTGTCTCCCTTGTTCCAAAACCACCATAAGAACACACAGGAGGAAAGAGGCATCGCTACAGTGCTGTTTGCAGTACGGTACGTGAGGAGAAGGCCTGCATTACCTTTAATTCTCAAGAAGATGAGCTAATCAGATCCATTCTGGCTTTGCAATCATGAAGGTTTGCAGCTGTGAAGTGGCATTATTGAACAGTAATATTTAGCGCTCTCATGCAGATCAAAGCAAGTAGCAAAACAAAGTCCATTATGGCCTTTGCTGAAGCTTAAACTCAAGCCATAGGTTTAATTCTCCTTAACGTCTGCTACCAAATGAGTTTCTCACTAAGACAATATGGCACCAATTTTCATTCAGCCTAAAACAAGGAAAGGCTGACTGAAGGAGTGACTGACAAATGCCACTTGTCAAAAGAATAAAGGCAAAGGCCTCTGACTGAAATAAATACATTTCTATATCTGTCTTCCCAATTTCAAAGTGCCAGCGAGCATGCTTGGCTTATTTTTATTCCCTTTCCACCAGAACGGCTGAGGAACAGCAGTACGACATTTCTCAGAGGTATCATTTTGCTCTAGTCAAATACAGGAATTGTCCACAGCAGTCACGGTGACAAGATGCACCAAAAGAAGATGATTTAAAAAATCCCAAAGCTATTTTGCAATGACAGCCTTTCAGAAGCAGGTTACTCCTAACTTCCAGTTACTAATGAATCGTGAGCGCTGATGTCTCAAACATGTATCCTAATTAGCACACCGACACTGCAGGTGACATTCCTTTTGGTCACTTCCATTTCTCTCTTTTCTAAACACCACCTGGCACTTTCTTAAAGTAACAGGCTGTGGAAGTGAGCTCCACTGGTTACATTAGCCATATACACACCTTGGCTTAAATGTTCCCTTTTTAGCTTTCATTAACGCAGCACTGACAAGGTTTTCAGACTTGCTCTGCTGTTACAACTTAGAATTACTGGTTTTGTAGCTCTTTCTTAATGCTATTTCAAATAAGTGAATTGTGTACAATGATTCTGCAACTGTTACAATGTTTTGCTTTAAAAATAATCTAAACCATACAATTATTTTATCTATCGCTCCTTACTAGACTGTCTCCAGTTGGCAATCCTGTAACTCCCTTTTCCTGGTTCACCTACAGGTAAAGCTTCCTGACCTGCCACTGAAGATGATGGTTCTGGTTCCAGCACTACAAGCAATCACGAGAAGGACAGGGTAAATTCTGATCTCTTTTCTGTCATCCTGAATGCATTGCTGTGGATGCCACGGTCCAGCCAGCAGAAACAAAATGAGGAACTAATACCCACTGAACTGACAGTCCAAGGTCAGGTCCAGGTGAATCACCCAGTCCTGCCGCCTTGTCTTACCTCTCAGCAATGGAATGGGCCATGTTCTTCAGCCGCTCTTTGTTCGACTGGGGAGTGCCAATCTGAGGAACGACGGGACTGAGGAGCTTGTTCATCAGTTCTAAAACTTTGTCAGGGTTCTGTTGGTATTAAAGTTACACACAAATAAAAGGAGCATGATGTGACTTAGTGTTTTAATCTCGTTGAAAAAGCAGAAAGATCTCATGCAGTGGTGCCTAGTGCAAGCTCAGAGATAGCTCTCCCCCACAGAGTCAAAATTATATTCGCTATGAACAACATAATGCTGCTGGCTCATGTGAAAAAAGTATTTTCCCCTAATTTTCTTCTAAAACAGTGGCTATGGTTGTATCCACTTCTATTTCAAATATATTTCAAAAGGAAACAAGAGTACTCACTATAAAGCCCAACTATTTTAGACTTCAGTTCAACATCTATGAAATTGGAAGAGCACACCCCAAGTAAATAACTTCACTAGCCAGAATAAAGTAATGCATGGGGCAATCTCTTCGAAAGACCACAGTGATCAAGACCCAGAATGCCCCTCTCCATGCAACCAATGGTTCTGCTTTAACAGCAGCAGAAATAATCCGTCTGAACAAGGACAATTCAATCACCAAGATGAAATGTAACCAACTTAAGAATGTTTGGAAATAAATGGTGAGCTAGGTATATATTTAAGGCAGCACACAAAAGATATTTACCTTTGCAAGGTCATAGAGTTTTGCAGCTTCTTCAAACAATCCTTTATTTTCTGCAGCAGAGGCCACTTTGTTAATAATGGGTTTTGTGTCACTGGTAAACTTGTCTATCACTCCAGGCTAAAGAGGTGAGAGAAAAACAAAAGGAGAGAAGAGAAACGTTTAAAAACTCCTGAATATTCTGCCAAGGCAATGAATATTTTACATGTTGGATTATGATTAGAATGGCCTGTACATTTCCATGGGAACGCGCAAAAGGGACATGTCAAAAATAGACAGAGCTCTTGTGAGAGAGACTTTCCCCAGAACACAGTCAGCACTGAGACATCTGCAGTTTCCAATTCATTCAAAGTGACCCAGATAACAGGTCAAATTGTAAGTTATTTTAATTGCTGAAGACACATTACAGAGGAGAATAAAACACAAAAGACTTCAGCATATAATGTGCCAGGGTCTCCAGAGATGCTGTTTGTGTATATTGGCATGACAGGTTGCAAGTAAATCTCACGTGGATACATGAAAGGGCAACAAGAATTTTAAAGTGAACAATGAACACAAGTAGAATAAGAGAGAGGAAAGAGTCAAGGATATCTGGAAAGGATTTTACGGTAGTTGAGGTGGTAAAAATAAGACTATATCATCTAGAAGAATTTATTTTAAAACTAAGATTGCTGGTTTCGTATCAAAGAAACACAAGAATACAGTTACATTTAAAAGGAATTGAGTAAAGGCAAAAAAACAGGATTCACCACTAACAGTATAATCTAAAAAACTATCTTACAAAGAACAGCAAAATGAAAAAGTACTTGTGAAGACGACCAAGTTACCTTACTCTCGGGTGTGCAATCTCACTGCTTTTAAACTGACAGAACAAAAATAACTAAAAGAAAATTCTGCCAGAAACAACTTTTTTTCTTGACAGTAGCAATGATTGCAGCACGAGCCCTAATCTTAAAATTAAGATTTAAATGATTCTGAAGTCTGCTTTACACAGCTGCAGCGGACAGAAAAATTTCATTCATTATCTAAAATTTTCATTCATTATCTAAAATTTTCATAATTTGCATGCACACTCCTCTTTTCAGGTGAAACCTTAAGGTTTCCTTTATCTTCTGACTGTGTAAGCTTACATTTAACTTTTAGATTACTGCTTTTACAGCAGAAGAAAGATTCACCAGAATTAAAAATAGCTGATCTTTGACCCAATACTTATCTGTATTATATATAATTATACATTATATATTATTAATATATCAATACATTATATAGTAATAAATAGAATAATTATACAAAGATTTATAATGTACAAATATAATTATAATAAACCTAATAACTATGTTAGAGACAATATTAATATATCAAGATGTTGTATAATATGATATTAATTATATATTAGTATTATATTATATATAATAAGACCTGCCTTCTGTCAGGGCAGGTCACGGATTGTTCTGTAAAAGCATCTCATACTTGGATAATTTGTATGTATTCAAACACAGTAATAATTTGGCTAGTGAAAAATGAAAAAGAAAAGCAATATAGCCTCATGACTACTTTGGAAATCACACATGCTTTGTACTTTCTATGTAAAATACAAACATAAATTGTCAACTCACCTTCCTACTCCCATCATTTTCCAGCTTTCCAAGGATCATATCAAACTACATCCACACAGATGCAAAGTAAGGAGAAAGGAAACAAAAATAGAGAGATGAATTACACATATTTCACAACATATTCACTAAGTGCAAAGATGCAGTCACGGATGAATGAAAAACCGTAATCCATGTCAAAATTATTTATATACAAATAATAGGCTAAAAGATATGATTAAATATCTTAAACATATGGTCATTGCGAGATCTCCCGTCATCTAGGTCTGCATCAGGCAGAAAGAGTAAACAACTGTTGAAGACTGTCCTGAGTAATAAAGATTTAAAAATGAAGAAATTAATTTCAGTTTAAGCGAGGATGGCAAAACATGGCCAAACATACCTCTCTGCTTTCAATTACCAGTTCACTAACGCAACGCAAGAACATATTCTCTCCCTGGCTGTCCTTCTCATTCCTACAAAAGAAAGGGAAGGAGGAAGGTACTCCTGTCTATGAGGACTTCTCAGATAAGAATAACTCAGTAGTAATAACTTGGAGAAAAATCTAGAGATATATTAGCTCCTACCTGAGAAAGTAAAAATACTGCAGAGCTTCTCTTGGATCCGTTGATTCAAACTTACGGGTGTAAAGCATCAAGAGCCGCACAATATTTAGACGCCTGACACCAGGAGGGTCTCCAGCTTCATGGCTTACTGCAGTGTCAGAAAGAATACTATCAGAGAATCTAATGCCAGGAAGTATTGCTCTGATCTTCATCTCAAATTAGTCAGAGCCATGATCTAGAGCTCTAATGCAACTAGAACAATTAACTTTTAGGAGATTGTTCTGATAAATGCTGCTAGTTTGATCAACTACATAGACCTGCAGTGCCTCCATGGTACTCCAAGGGCTCAGAAAATACTCCTTCATTGTAAAGTGAATGTGCAGGACTTACGTAGTTGTGCACTCTGCCCAGAAGATTTCAGGAGCAATTTTAACTCAAACAGGACCAACGCAACATGAACAGCATGACAACGCAAGCGCTCTGTCCGGAAGAGAAAAGCAATTGCAGCTTCAAACTGTGCTGTCAAGAACAATACTTGGAAGTAGAGGAAAGGCTGCTGGTTCACTGCAAAATGTGATTCACCTGAAAAAAACAACAACAAACAGAACAAACCCACAGAGCCTAAGTGAAAATGATTTTACAACCAGAGATCACTGACAGTGGCTGCTTCCTGTCACAGTACATCACTATTGCTTATTCAGTGCCAACAGAAATAAACACACTAGACAAAACCAAATATCTAATCACACATCAGGGGCTTATCTATAACTGTTCCACTGCAAACATATCACAAAAGGTCACAGCATAAAGACGTATTCAGGAAGTGAAAGAGAATTAAATAGTTACTCAAAAAAGTTCCTTTGTTCTTTTCAAACAACCAACCATCAACTCTGACAGACTGAAATAGTTTCTCTAAAGACCACAACCTTTTGCCTCCATTTATACTTATGTCAAGCGGCACAAATAATGATAAAAACCTGGATTTTCCTACTCAGTGACACCAATGGCAGCTTATTGTACTACTTTTCCACACATTTTCATTTGCGTGTGAGCCATTGCTATAAACCAGGAGACTGTGGAGAGTCAAATTCTCAATGTTTTGGATAGTCCAAGTGACCTGATTTTGATTAACTGGGAGATAGTAACAGGAAAAGTTAATTCTCTTGGGCTGTGGACATTCCTAAAACTTTCTAAAGTGGAAGGAACTGTGATTTGGGTCCCCAGAAAACTACCTGAAATAGTAATCTAAGGGAAACAATGAACAACGGATGCATACAGAGAAAAGCCTTGGAAATCCATGCCTAGGTTAGGTAATGATTGCTTTTCTGTTCTGTATTCCAAAAGCTGGAACTTTTGCTAAAAGACTTTAGCATATTTATGGTAAGAGAAAGCAATTCATAACACAGTATGGATAAAGCACAAACAGCAGCAGTGTTGTTCACAGATGAATGTTCACTCTCTGGATTGCTGGGTACACACAGGACTCATTCATCGTGTTTTACTGAAGTCTGCCATTACTCTGGGGAAGTTCAGGCTGTCCCTGAACACCCGAAAGATGCCGGTCACTCGTGGAGAGCTACAGGGTTCTATGTGGAGTTTGGGGCTTGTGTAATAACAATTGGAAAGAGCTCTAAGCAGAAAAGTAGAGCCCCAACACGTCTCTGTGGTTTCTTACCATAGTCTTCCAGCAGCTGCTTCTGGAACTGTGACAATGTTAGTCGGTCTTGTTGAGAACTTGTTGCATCGTCATCAAAACACACTTGGTTCAGCTGAAACACACATCCAAAAAAGGAAGCACAGATACTTCAACTTCACCTTGCACAAGGAATGCACTCAGAAGATATTAATTCCATCTGAAGCCCCTCCTAAGATTTGACCAACTGACTAGAAAATACTTCTAATCAAAACATCAGGTCCATCCATTGCTGGAAAGCAAAGATCTCCAACTTAGCAGCAGCAAAAATCCATGCAGGTATAACCTAGGGGTCCTTTTTGATCTGTCCATGACATCAAATCCCAATGATGGGACTCCAAATATGCACTAAGTAGTAGCTTTTTACCCAGTGCTAACAAATACATCATTCTACTCCCTCTTTCTGATAAGGATAGAAATGGGTACTAACCAGTATCTATCATGCCCCCAACAAAACTGTAAGGATTTTGAACTGTAGAGACATTGACAGCGTCGTCTTCTGCCAATTGACACCAATATTTCAGCCACAATCCATCCAAAAAGGAAAATTCAAAGGATCCTCACTGTAGCAACCTAACACTACTTGTAAAAATGGCTGACAAAGATCAGTGTCAAATGAAGAACATGACACTTGCAAAGACAAGTGTCCCCAAATTAACCTGGTAGTGCAGAGGGTAAGAGAGCAGCCCAGGACTCGGGTTCCCAGCCCGTCACTATCTGCAAGGTCAAGTCCCACGCATTGCATTGATGCAAAACAACAGACCTAGAAGCAGAGCAGTGCAGAACTGCAATACCATTCGATCTGTTCTTCAAAAAACAAAACCAAACAAAAAGCAACAAAAAAAGCAAGACACAAGAAACCAAACACCACAACCCCAACACCACACTTACTTTTAGCCAAATATAATCTTCTGTTTTATCAGCAACTTCACTCTGGTTATCTGTAATGTCACAGCGGCCAATAATACAATAAACAGCCCTTTTGTACGGGTCAGTATTATTTCTTAGAGCTCGTCTGTAATGAAGACGCAATTTATTTTCTGTAGCAGGAGACAGTCTAAGAAAAAAAAGATTGAAGGGAAAGAAAAGATACATAACTCAACGTGGATACAAATCAATGTAAATAGGTGAATATTCACAGCAAAGGCATAATGACAGTAAGCACTGGCTGCTATTTCTTGCTCTATTTATATCTGTAGGTAAAAATTTTGCACACATGAATTTAAACATTTAATTAAAGTGATGGAGGATCATCTTCAAATACTCACTGCAGGGGGAGAAAAAAAATCAGATGACAGTCTCTTTAGGGGTGCATTAATATTGTGGAAGATGAGCTATTTTTATCTGACACTGCTATTTCATCATTTCAGAAAAACAGTACTTAAAGTCTTTGGAACTCCTTGGGCTAGTAACTAACAAGTTAAGATGTACTAACTCAGCTGCTCGCAACCACATAATCGGTAGTTTGGCCAGTGGTCTCTGTCAAGTGATGGATAGTAAAAACTGGAAGAGGAGAAAAAGCACAAGAAAGATGTGAGAGTGAACGCCTCTAAAGGCCTCTATCAAACACTCCTTGCTTTTATCACGTGGCGTTCTTATGAAAACAGGTGTAGTAAAGAGTGTTCCCCAAAGGAAATTCAACTAAAATAAGTGATGGGGGAAATACAAAGACAGGATTCATGACAGCAGACTAAATCTGATCTATTGTATACAGTATCCTACCATTACACACAGTAGATCCTAAAAAAGCAAAGCTACACCACTGTATTATTTTTGAAATGTAAATTTTGCATATTTTCAAACATCTCTTTCTCTATGGAGACTTCTAGACTGCAAAGCCACAAATGAAAATATGCATGTAATTTAGGTAGGTAATATAAACACCAGGTAGCCATCACAATCAGAAGAGACCTGAGCTTCTCGTATTTCTACCAAGCCACTGATTATTTCAGTACTCCACAGCAATTCCCACCCCTCAAAAAGGTCTCTCCTAGTTCACAATTACCTTTTATCTTTACTGTGCATGTACTCCTGGAACCAAGTTTTAAACTCTCCCAGCTGGTGCTGTGCCCGCTTCACCACGTGCATGGCTGCAGTCAAATCCCCACAGCGCATGCAGTAGTAAATCAGTGCCCAGACAGGATGGCCTTCCACCTCACCATCCTGAAAATAAAGGAAGAAATATTTTTTTTTTTCTTTTTAAAGCAGCATATTTGAATTAATTTTCTTTATCATTTGCCTCATTCATTATTTCTGCCCTTATACCCACACACTGATTTTGGTAAAAAATGCTGTTTGTGTTACAGAAGCCAGAGGTCATAAGGTTTAAGTGCTGTGAAAGCTCTGCACATCCTAGCAGCAAAGGATGAGACGCTTCTGCTTGCCCAGATTTCAGTTCTGAGTGAAGTTCTGACAATCCCAGAACTACCACACAGATACCCTCCTCACCGAGCAGGTGGGTTTGGATTAGACCGCTGAGGTATTAAAAATATTTGTACTGAAAAAGATAGATACCAAACTACTCACAGATCTAGGCAGGTAAGAAAAGACTCAGCTATGTGGTCTCCAATGTTATAATTTATTACTTTATTTAATTTTTCTGCCTGTTTTTCTGGTAGTTTTGTAGGTGCACAGCTATGCACTTTCTTCTCTGTGCAGGTGAGCAGGATTTTATTCAGATTCCTAAATAAAAGGCTCAGACTGCAATTCAGATTAATTCACTACATATTTAGTAATCAACAACTGGTGTCACCACCTTATAATAAGTGTAAAAAAAGAGAAAAAGCAAAATAGGGAGATTAAGTTATGGCTTTTTTTTTTTTAAAACATCGTAATGTATTTTAATACTTGCTTGTTGATCTCTAAGACGACCACCAGAAGAGACCATAATTTGTAGAATTTCGAACTCAAACTAAACCATGCTTGGGGACTAGCTCTGAACTCAAAGTGATTTTGTCTACTATGTCACATCTTCCTAATGAAAAATTCTAGAGAAGGAATAAGAGCCTGCTGCCCTAAAAGCAGCTTAAACCAGAGAAAAATCACTGGAGGCTGCACGAGTTTCCTGGCTGTGCTGAAGCAAACAGATTTGTGTTATTATTTTTAGCTCAGTCGCTGAAAGTGACAGACAGACCTGGAGACCAGGGACAGGCGCAGGGAGTTTGATGTTCAGGAAGCTGCGGACTAGTTGGTAGGTCCCTGGGACTCCACCCAGCTGAGCCTGGTGCAAGTTTCCAAAGACTGTCACAAAGGTGTAATTTTTGTAACTGAAAAAGACCACAAATAGAACAAAGACGTGAACAGACTGGAATATACTTGCTACAAAAACATCTGCTGCCTTCCAGATACAACCAAATTAGCAATTTGAAGTAAATTCCCTTGATGCTCAAACATTATCATTACAATAAAATAAGGTAAAAAACTCTGTCGATTTAAGAAGATCCCTGTATTCAGCAGTCTCAAGAGAAACCATGTTTGGAGCTTGTGGTGTGCTGCTCCAGCTTCAACTCTATTACGAAGTTCCTCTCATTAGGTTCTCTTAGTACTAACTTAAACTCAGTTATGTAACTGGCAAGAAGTCTTTCCAGCCTAAAGCTTTAGCTCTCAATCCTGTCACAAAAGAACAGTTAAACAACACAGATATATTTGTCTCTCTTCTCTGCCCTATGAAGAAAACAAACTTGAGAACCATGAACTTACCAGAAGAAAATCACAGAGAAAAAAGGAATTTAGAGAAAAACAACTGATAACGGCAGCTTTGAGAAAACCTTGTAAAATAACCCACCAAAGCCTTTAATCAAGGCAGGTCAATTTAACAAATATTCACGTTTAGAAGCAGGAGTCTCGAAAGTCTGTGCACTGAAGGAATACCTACATAAGCAGCAGCAATAAATTACATGACATTCTATTTTTCTCTGCAGCACGATAGACTCGTGCACCACCAGGCTATTAAACTGAAAGGCTATGCTAAACATAAGCAAGTAGCAGTGTATCTTGATCACTAACGTTATGGTTGAGTTAAGCACATGCTCCTCAGGGCTTAAGATCACGGTTACTCCAAAGCAACCAATGCAAGAACCACTGTGAGCAGTGCTACATCTCCTCCTCCTACGTACAGAGGGGCTGGTGAGGCATGGAAATACCCCAGTATTAGCTAGCTCCTGCTAGGAACAAAATGGTACAAAGCAAGGCACAGGCTCGGTGGTGTTTTTTGGCGTGTGCGCTTGTTTTTATAATCAAGCCTGATGGGATCAGTTCCCACAACTGGGAGGATTAGGGGGGAACAATATATGTAACTAATTCCTAATTTCAGTTAGCAGTTAATGGCACTGTGAAAATTTACCAAGTTGGATATTTGGCAAATCAGGATTAGAATCACCGGCTCATTGCACTCTGCTGAGACCAAAAAACTGGAAACAGAACATCCTTCTGGTGTGTCAGTTCATCCGTGCGCAGGCAGGCACGCCGCCACCACCCCTGGGCGACAAGTGCTGATGAGGTGTGGCAAACAACTGTCTGGGGCCAAGACGACGCTGTGCCAGGAGGTAAAAACATCTCTTCCCAGCGTGCTGTATCGGAGTGCGGACTTTCTGTGCTGGGCTGGCAAATCTGTATCCTCAACAAATGCCCACGCACTGCAGCTATTGTTTGCTTCCCAGTGCTGAGCTAGCTTGCTGGTGTCACATCGGCAGCTCCGAGATAAGAGACACTGCAGTATCCCCATGTGCAGTGAATAGGTAATGCAGCCACCCAGGGATTCAGCTGTGGGCTGCTCCATAGCCTGCAGTTCTCCAAGCACCGTCTTGGTCAAGGAGCTTAGATCCCCATGATGTTTGCTGATACAGATAGTAAACCACTTTCCAGAATCTGAAAATCATTGCTAGATGCCTCAGCTTCAGTCTCTTCAAATTTTACAAAAACCTTTCAGTGCAGAATGATCAGAACCTGACTCATTGCACCAGATTTGTCCCCAGTGCCATCTTCACTTCCTGCCAGCACTGGCTCCTGACACTGATCAGCAACCAGAGAAGGGGCACAGAAAAGGGGAATTTTTGAAGTAGAACTCTTTCCACAAGTGAAAAATATTCACATATCACTATGGGAGATATAGATTATTTAAGGTCAACATAAAAGAAAGAATAAAACATCTTTGTGTCTTCTAAACAACCTCCCCATGGATTCAAGGTCTTTTTAACTAAAACA
This sequence comes from Tetrax tetrax, assembly GCA_009806455.1. Lineage (NCBI taxonomy): Eukaryota > Metazoa > Chordata > Aves > Otidiformes > Otididae > Tetrax > Tetrax tetrax. The sequence continues at coordinate 63,747 of WHYT01014742.1, read as the reverse complement.
GTTTTATACTCAATTGGCTGCTCTAAGCCCCGCAGAACAGAAAAGACAGGCAACAGACAAGTCTGTGAGCAGTAGGAGATATCTGACTGAATATGTTTGTGTGCATTACAAAGTCATTCCGGCTTCTTATTAGGCAACTCTGTTAAACTGTGCTCCCCAGAACATTCACCTTACCTTTGCTCTAGATACTGCAGAGCTTGCCTCACGAACTCCATTCGCACCTCCATGTTGGTTCGGACTTTCAAGGCATCGCTAGCAGGAACCAGGGTAACATCAGTCATTTGTTTCACCATGGCCCACATCTCAGAGATGTTCTATAAACAAGCCATTCCATGCAATAGTGATTAGTACAGAGATGAACAAGCAGCTCTGTTTTGAGCTACATGGTGTTTTGATGCTTAAGAAAAGCATAAAAACACAAGAGTAATGTCAGTTTCGATCTGCGGTGGAGATACTGGACACAGTCACAAAGACAAACCACTTCTGTCATGCAGAATTCAAGTTTCCCAGGCTTCTCTGCATAATTCTTGCGTAATATGATGGCTATAAATATTGTACCTGCAGTTGTCACCCAGTATCGACAATGATTTCCAAAACTAAGCTGGGTACTTGGTGCTCAGCATCCTTCCCCATTTCCCGCTTGTACATCCCACTCAATAAATACCACAACATCAGCTTTCCATATAAGAAATTGCTCTGGCTGCCATTGCAAAGTTGTGCAATCAGCTGTGATGAGAAACACTTAAAGGATACTGATCACTTGGACAAAGACTCAGGTCTGAAAAAAATTGTTGAAAGTCATCCAGGTCTGCTCATCCATAAGGATGAGATCGTATCGGTATCTGCAGGACTGAAACAGCAAAATACTGAGAACTAACAGTACTGTTAACTCCAGCAAGGGCAGATGTTTGATCTCAATGCTTCAAAGCAACAAGAACACTGAAACTCCCTGTGCTGTCCCTAGTAAAACAAACAGAGCTGTTCAAAGCAAAGATGGATGTCTATAATTCAGATCTGACTGAAGTATTTACTCCTCAGCTTCTCAACAGCTTTTTGTTCTCCCCATTTGCAAAGCTCTTCCATGACTTGATACTCCTGCAGTATTCTGCTCCAAGCATTTCTCCAAGGTGGCCAGGTTTGTGCATTTGTTTTATCAGGGTGGATCAAGGCAACACAATTAAAGGAGGCAGGGGGGAAGAAAAACAGGCAGATCATCGGTTTAAAAGTTAATCCTAGGGGCATTACCTTTTGCTATGGGAGCCTACCTAAGCTCTAGCAGGATCTGACTGAAGACCCTTCATCTACAGCTAAACACATTCAAAGGATGTTAGGAGGCTACATTTTGAAAACCAAACACAACAGAACCCTTTTAAAATGAAAAGCAATTTTTTTTCCCTCGACAACTCATCATGATGGGACATCACAGTGGGACATACTCATGATGGGACACTGTAGTAAAAGCAAGGTTCTTTTCTTCCCCACTGTATTAATAAATTTTCACCATGACCAAGTTCATCACAGGTAGGTCCTGCTATACTAGAGAAGATTCCAGTATTGGCTGTGTTTTCTGCAGAGTCATGCTTTTTTTTTTTGGCAGTATCAGTATTTTTCCACCAATGTCAGCAGGCTGCTAATCACGGTTGAAAACAGATGAAATATATTTCTTTATGTTAACTCACTGGCAGTACCTTATCATCCAGTTCTGCAACAGCAGCGCAAAGGTCCACCAGGTTAGGCTGCAGATGTCCATTCACTATCTTCTCATTATAAATATAAATCTGAAACATATTGAAAGTAAGCAAATTTAACAATAGATATTACTGCCCTTCCCCCTCCCCAGCCACAGCAGCAAAATCTGAATCAGGCTTCGAGAACAGAGTGTCTCCAGCAAGTTCCTTCAGCCTCCCTCCCACATTAGCCATTTCTAATCAAACGCTAGAGGAATGGGCAGCAGCACCAACCAGGCTTCCACAACACACCAAAGCCCCAGGCCTGCCCGAAGGCAGGCAGCAATCCAGCTGCTCAGGGCTTCTGCACGGCAAAGAATGCCACTGAATCCCCTGTTAGACTAATGGCAGCTAATTGTTGGAGGACAAAGATTCAAGAGAGATCTGACAACTGGGTGGCTGTAATGTTCCATTAAAAAAAAAAAAAAAAAAAAAAAAAAAAAAAAAGAATTTTGCTGGCTTGTGGCAGTATTCAGGGAAATCTGACACAAGGAAATGAGAACAGAAACCTGGCTGTTTAAAACCTGCCCTTAAACATACACACACACCTTCCCTCACTTTGATTTAGATCTTGGTCTTAATTTAGCTTCTTCTACTACAGTTTATTCTACTGTCAGCCCAAAGACCTTCCAACTACGTCTGAAAATAATAATTCTCATTGTTAGCAAGGCAGCGCTGTCATACTTTAAGTCCCTTCTGCATGCACTATAGCACAGACTGCCCGATCTCCAGGACTCCCAAGTACCCACTGAAACCACAGGAGCCCCGCAGCCAGCGCTGAAACCCAGGTATTTTTGCTCTCAAGCAGGGGGATGTTAAGGACAGCTCAGCCAAGCCAGCTTCTCCAGAGGGCTTGCCGGAAGCACATGGCAACTGCACCAAGTGTTTTAGTAGCAGAAGCCTGGCCACAATTACCATGTTTCCACAGCACATCGCAAGCAGCCCGTGCGCGACCTGCAAACCTGATGAGAGCCCACCTGCCCACCCAAGGGGAAAACACTCTGCAGCTACCCCTGGTACTAGCACTGCTAGAGAGGTTGAGCTTTCCATACCCCAAAAACATCAGGGACCAAGGACATCAGCCTCAAAGCACAGATATAATTATGCCACAAGGAAGATCCTTAATACAGGAATATTACAGCAGAGATGGAACACGTTAATGTACATCAACAACCATTGAATCAAATGTGCACTTTATCAGCACAACCATGCACCTTATTTTGCAATTCATTTATTCACAGTTACCATAACTGAACGCAGACAGAAACACAGATGTACACGCTGCTATCTGTCTCAGCAAAGACTGAGCCAATGCACACAATCACAGTAATTGTGTGCAAATTAGGCAACGCTTTGTCTATGCAGTTTTACATATGCCATTTTGAAAAATCAAGTCCTTCTCTTTCATTTTGTTTCCAACAGTGCTGGTAAACAGATCATCTCAAACAACAAAAGTTACAAATTGGTTATGTAAAGGTTTATCAGTTTCCCCTGAAAATTTTCACAGGTACTCTAATGCTACCAGACATATTAATTCATAGCTGGTGCACTAAAGCTTCTCATAAGCGATGCCATTAAAATGGGATATAATTTGACAAACATCAGGGTTAAGACTTCAGCATGTTTTTTTCCTACATGCACACATCAGAAAAGCAATTTTCCACATGTGAGAATAAAGGGCATAAAAAGCCTTCACTTGTGTGCAATTAAGCATTGACACAATTTTTAAAAACCTTTGTTTTTGAAAGGTTAAAAGAGTTTCAGTTTACTATATGAGCATAAATGATTTCTACATTCATATATAGTGTCTGGGATCTCTGACAAAAAAATCCTGTAGCAGACAGGTGAGTACACTTCTAAAGCCAGGCTAAATTTCTGTATTTTCCAATCTCATTTTAACTGCAGGCAAATATTTTCATGTTTTACCTACCGTATCTTCTTACACACTGCACTCACAGACCTGTATTTTCCTCACCTCCCTCTCTCACTGTAGAAAACAATGTTTGACTACATTTTTTTCATTTCCACTCACCTGCCGAGCATACGCCATCTCCACGTTGTCCAAAGAGCTGCGACCCGGAGGACCCAATTCACCAACGTAGCTAGGCTGTTCAATGAGAAGCGTATAAGAAGGTATAAGGTATGAAATCACTGCAATGCATTTTACCAGTATATCTACTCCAAAAGAACAACAAGAAAACCATGTTCCTGACAGAACTAAGAACAGGGGTTTGAACCATCTACAGAGTAAACCACGTAGTTTCACTGCAATACCCTATTATCTTCTCAATATAGCTTAAACTTTCTAAAGTGACAGAAATCCTCCTCATTCAGTGCACAAACCAACCATTAGCTCTCTAGAATTAGGACACCAGCATCTCTTGATAGCATCTTATAATTTTAATTCTTTCCTTTTGTCTCGTGGAAGGTTGCTTATTGCCATGTTAGTATCTCACTGTGAAGCATCTAGTCTGAATCTACAGCACTGCAAGGACACAGAATTTGATGGACCACCTCAATGGATCCAGTCTAGCAAGGCTGACACTCCAGTTTCTTCCTAGTGTGATGACATGGATACAAAATGTGACCCCAGCATGCAATTATCTGCCAAAAAGTGCCCCATTGCTGGCCTGTTGTAGAAGGAAAGAGAACGTTGGCAATATACTGACCTGAAAAAATCACCTTCCTACCCACATAGACTGTCAGGATTGAGATATTCTCAGTGGAGAAGGGCAGCAGATGGAGTCACGGCATGGAAAATTTGTACTCTTTTATGAAACTTGAAATATAATACTGACATAGCACTCCAATGTTGCATAAAGCAGGTTTTCAGTATAGCCACTACTTAACATGGATGTTCACCACCTGGCAGGGGAAGAATCCTCCTAATTAAGTGTGTAATACTCTCCGATGTTTCCTGCTTCTAAAAATGTAATTCTTCATATCAGCATTGCAAGTCTTGGGTTTGAAAAATAAAGTGTAATCATTTTAAAGACAGATCCCTTTGAAGTAAGCAGTCCTTTAATACCAGCTGCTTCATAAGCAGTGCTACAGCCACGATGGTCTGAAGATAAAAGCCAGGCAAGCTCAGTACAAGACGCGTAATACTTATTATGAAGCCAGCTGACACAGTTGAAGCAAGCAAAGAGGAACAGACAAGCTTTCAGAAAAACAAGCTTGTTTTTGGGTCTGAAACTGAAGCAACAGCCTTTGAATTTCAGACTTTGAACCCAAAAAGCTCATTTGACTCTCCCAGGTATAGCTGGTCTGGTAACAGATGTCACCTGTCTGCACAAACCCTGCTCAGCTAACGTTAGGCGCCTAGCCTAGGCAGTTAGCAGGATCTGAGATGGTTATTCACTTCCACCAGGAGAGGGGAGGCAAAGCACATAAGCTAAATATCGAAAGTGGCTGTAAGCAAACACTGGGAAGGGGCCTTGCTGTGCCTTGGATTGTTACCAGATGACTTAAGTCCATCAATATTCCTCTAAATTGGAATCAGTAACTTTTTACAAGAGCAAGTACATCTGCAGAGTTTTAAAATTAAGCTTTTTACCATCAAAGTCGGTTACAACTAGCTCATATCCTCATTAGTTGTTACACTGTACCTTAGCAATACTGTCAAATAGCTTCACTTTTCTTAAATCAGTTACCCAGAATGGCAGTACTTTACTGTGCAGGCAGGATCACCTTCAAGTATTGCTCAAGGACATGTTCTAGCCTTTCCTGGAAGAGTTCAGCTAAATGTGACTGACTTGCTCCCTGTACAAACAGACAACAAAGCATAAATGCAATGTAAAAAGTCATTGTTTTCACTTTTTTCCTGCTATGACCCAGTCTGTGTGGATTTCAGGAAAAGATCCAAGAAATGGGTAGCTTTTCTCCAGATGGTGTCATCATTCAGTTTCTTGTTTCAAATGAGGATGAAATGCTGACAGGGTCTTCAAAATAATCTCACTTTTTTGGGGAATTGGATCCCAATTTTGAAATGAAATAATACAAATGTAGGAACTTCCAGACATATTACGGATCAGTCTATGCATTAAACAGTGTCTCAGTCATTCCCAAATGCTTGTAATTTTAATTTGGTATCAGTTTAACCCAGGTTTATCTTCTATGGTGTAGGACTTCCCTTACACTCACACGTCTATCTTCTTGCAAAAACAATGGCTATCCGCTGTCCTAGGCCAGGAGTTTTAATTGGGAAAATTTTCACAATTGCAAATTTAAAGACCAATAAAGTGACACAATTGCAATGGCCAAGCAGCTGTTCTGAGTTAGCTAGGATTTCAAACGTGAAAATAAGGGCATTGACCTCTACTGAGAAACAGTAAGAACTTTATGATATGATATGATTACTGCTTTCTGTGTAGCACACAACAATGGACTGCAGAATTAGAATAATATTTGGCTGTGTTTGAGCCCAATATAGTGAAATATAAATGAATGAAGGTATCAAAGATGAACCTGGACAATCCTTTAAAATTACTGGAATTAGTTTAGCACTGTGTTAATTTCTCAGTAATAGTGCAATTTAAATTATGTCCAACCTGATTATAAAATCAGGCAGATGCATTAAAGCCTTAGGCAGTATAAAAATGCCTTACTGAAAACCCAACAGAAATCCCACTTTTTCTTTTTGCAGCTGGACTTAAACTAAAAATACTCTTCACAGTCACTCCTAATGGATACTGATATTGAGAAGCATTTGCATTTTTCTTTCAGTGCCAAATCATCTGACACAAATTCCTTTAAACCCACCTAAAACCCGACAAATTCTTTGTTCTGAAGAACAAAGAAGCTGTTAAAGCAGGTTTCCTGGGAAACAGACGTGATGGCAGAAATAGCACTTTGCAGCCTTCCCCTATGCTGTGCCAGATAAATTGCAGAGTTATTTAAAGTAACACTAAATTATGGACGTTGTCATTAATTACTGATGAGGTTTCATCTTCTAAAGCAAGTGAAGAAGGGTACATTGTGACTTAGTGTCACTTCTCAACCAATGCCCAAACACCAGAAACATAAGGAGTGGGGCTTTGTTTTGTGAATCTAGTTCCTTTTCCTCCTGCTGCTGCTTTGCGGCACACCGAAGAGCATCCACGTGGCTGCAGCTCCAGAGAGCGGTGTATGACTGACGGGTTAAAACCCACAGGTAAGGATCTGAATTCAAAAGTAGACGCCTGAAACTAAGAAATAACGGCTCTGGGCTTTTGGCTTATTTCTTTCCTTTCTCCAATTTAAGTTTTACCCTCGTTGTTATGTTTTGAGGATCACTTATTAACAATCTGACACAGCTGAGAACTGCCACATTGAAATTAAATTCTTTAAATGCCCACTACTGACTTGGCACTTCAGCAAGGAAAAAAACTCAAGAACTCCAGAATTTGTCTTGCTTATCCTTCCTATGGCAAGAGCCATGGGAGCAAGCTTATTTCGGTCTCATGCTTGCATTCTGGCTTCATCTTTGAATTATTAAACTGAAAAAGGGCTAGCTCACTGAAATCTCTCATGGCTGTGCTAAAAGGAAATTTCAAAAGGAAAACTAAAGCAGTGAGTCAGCATGGGGAAGGCTGTTTCCACTCTTCATCCTGAACTGCAGGAATGGAGAGCTGTGCAACCCCTCTGTAGCTGGTAACCAGCTGGAAACTGTCTGAAGCTGTCTGTAGCTGGTAACTGTCTGAAAAGGCAAGCTAAGAGGAGGATCTGGGGAAAGGGGAGGATATCCTTCACTGGCAAGTCAGAACATATCAAATTTCCAAGCAAGGAAAAGATTATGAAAGATGTGTTGGAAACAGCAGCTAGGTGCATACGAGAAGAATCCTGTTTCGGGTCAGGTCCTTAAGCTTAACTCAAGCAGCAAAAGAAAAACAGAAAAGTATCTAACACACAAAGGACTGCAGAAGTGCAAGTGCACACATCTCTTCCTCCATCTCTAGACTGATATTTCTTAAATGTCTTGTGCTGATTTTTATCAACTACATTTGCTTCTCCCTGCCCTGAATTTAGGTATTTCTAAAACATTTTTCAGAACTATAATATTTATTCTGAATATTATCAGTTCGTGAAAGCTGCAGCTATACTGCGCTGCCGTCACATTTTTATCTTTACATTCATTTAGCTTAACGATGTTGCTTTTCAAAGGAGTCCTCCTTCATTTGCACTCAGTCAAGCATTCAGCTTCACTTGCACACCAAACCACGCGCATATAAAGATACATTATTCATCACCCTCATACGCATATGCACATTCCTCAGCAGAAGTCTGGGCAGACATTTTGTCAGCAGTCCAAATGGCTTGGCCAGTAGATGCGGTGAATAACTAGGCAGGAGACTGAGCTGGAGAATCACCATCAAAATACATTACAGTGCAGCAGGGGAGCGGAAAGTATCTTGCAGTCCGTGGGATTTAAGGGATAAGAAGACATGATACAGAGGGGCAGAACAGAAACTGAGAGCAACAGCGTCTCTCCATCATTGTGGGAGCGGGTTGCTTGACAGCAGGAGTGGAAGAGCTTGGAGCAGGGGTCCAAGAAAGGAAAACTTGGAATAAGAGGAGAAAACAAATGCCTCAGCACCTACTGGAACAAGACATGAAACAAACACCTTGAGAGCATAAGTGTTTCGTACCTTGAAAACAAAACCCAGGCTTCCCTCCCTATTCCTCAAGAAGCACCCTTTTTTTTTTTTTATTAGCAGCTCTTTTTTTTCCCTTACAGGGAGAAGGCCAGGCTGGAGGACAAGGGGGAGCAGAAAACCCTAATGGCAAGTCCTGCGCTAGCTTCTTTGAATCATGAGTTTTGCTTGTTAATTGGTCTTATTTCCATGAATAATGTGTTGGTATTTCACTCTGCCCAAATTAGCTTGCCCAAAGCTTGAGAATTGGCTCACAGGCAGACCGGCCCCCTGTTGCGTTTGGATCTGTGCCTTTTCAGTTGATTCTCCATCTCCAGAGGATATCAATTAAACCTCTACTATATCCTACAGGCTGTGCCTGTTTGTGTCACACACACACAAAAAACTTATTTGACTGGAACAAGGCTTTAGAAGAACAACCTGCTGTGGGGAGGTTAGATAACAGGCTTTTAACACAGTAGATGCACTTCAAACCTCTCAGACCTTTGACTTTTCGAGGCTAAGACTGGAATATATCAAGGATTTTAAATGCTCTTGAAATGACATACTGATACCACGAGTGCTTTGAAACGGAGAGTGGAGTATTACTGAGCGATGATGCACACTGAGTCTTTAAACTCATTCATGAAAAACATTAGAGGGGGTTTTCTTCCTCTCCTTCCTCCCACCAATTTGATGCTTGGCATCTCAAACGCGATGGACTGGGGGTAGTGTCCATTTGACACAAGAAGCATTAGAAAAGGGGTTCTACCTTTTCAGAGTAGGTTATTAAATTGCTTCTCCTAGCAGTTAATATCCACGCTTCAAAAGGAAAACCTTACACCAGTAACTCACACACAAATCAAAGATGTTAGAAACTATCAGAGTAGCTGCCAAGTCTTCAGACTCACATCCTAAAATAATGTGATAGCTGTTCCTAGTTTTAAATGAATTCAGCCTGCATTATTTAGCATTTCTAATATTGGAAAGCTGGACAACCTTCTCAGAAGTCACAGTAAAGTATCAGTAAAATACTTTCTGGGCAAGACAGCTTCTATAAAAAGATGTATGCTAACTGGGATTAACCTATATTTAAAAGAACAGTAATCAGAAAGGGACATTTCATTAACAACTTTAATTATTTCCAAATCCCTATACAGGTCATACCCCATTAACACCAAGGGCTTTTTTATTTTAATATACTTTGCAGCTTTGTAAGTCATTCCAATGAACAATAATTCCCCCTACCTCCCCAAAAAAAGGAGAGTATGGGGAACATGGCTATAAAACTAGGTCTGTTTTCTGGCCTGAAAACACAGCAGCTTGCATTCCCCCACCCCCTACTGCCTCTCCCCTCAAGGTTACATTTTTCAGGGAGCATCACCCAGGGGCTCCGATGTAACTTTGTGCTCCAGGGATCTTGGCTGAAGTCTGCTGTCCCTAGCTCAGAGGGGTGGAGTTCCCACAACTATTGCACATAACTGTGCTTTACTCTACTCCTGTGACTGCAGCATCTTGTTTAAGAGAATACACTGTAAAGTTTTAAGTTGTAACATAAGACAAGGACTGTTTAAGTTGCTAGTCAATACCTTTCCATGTTAAACACAGCGTCTGTCTTGCCCAAAGGATTCGGTCACTTAGATTGCTGAACACTAGAGGTCTTGGGAGACCCAAAACTTGAATCTGCATTCCATGAGAGAGTAAGATAAAAAGGAAAGCATACTCCCTGGGTTTTTTTTTTGTTGTTGAATATTCATCTAGTTTTGCCAAGAAACTGGAAAGAATTAATCAGTCTCTAAGAAAAGCCATAAATCCTGGCTAGGACACAGTGATAAGGGACAGAGATACTCTAAGACCTATGTGTGAGCATTGTTACACTTGAGAAACTGTCTGGTCTCATGAGCGTTGCAAACGTTTCCTGCAGGTGAAGTTCACCCCAACGCGTTTCCCGGGTGTACTGATGTAATATGCATTAGCGTGACTTTAAGTTACCAGCTTGCACACAGGTTGCTTAAAACCTAGCTTCAGCAACAGGATCTCCAATGTCTGCACATGTCAGTCAATAAAAACAATCAGCATTCTGCTAGTCAGTCATTCTGGAATTAGAGAGATTTGATAGTTCTCATTTTTACACAGATGTAGCTATAGAATAATCCAGAGGTGGTTTCACCAGTGCTGGAGTGCCAGCTGTACATGCTGTATGTGACTACGCACAGTGTTTAGGAAGACAGTTACCTCATTTTCCTGGGTGAAATCAAGAGCATCTTCCCCTGATGCAAGCAGGGTATGAAGAATCCTTTGTTTCACCTGTTCCCATTCAACCAGCATTGATTCTCGGTGATACTCCTCAGCCATAGCAAAAGTCTGTTGGTGAAGAAGAACAAGAGCTAAGGAAGGTATAGAAATACCTAGCAGCCTAGCTCTGCTATTAATAGCTCAGCTCAAAAATGAAACAGAATAGCAACTAGGTAAATCAATCAGGTCAGCCCTCCAGAGCTAACCATGAGCTACATATTATTTTAACAGGCTTCCTGTTCAGGTATGAGGGGATTTGGAAAGGAGGGATGTCTGGAATGAAGACAATTCTCACATACCCCCAGCTGCTAAAACAGGGAAATCTTTCTCTCTTCCATGGTACTGCAACACACACCAAACTTTGCAGGCTGGAAGTCGACAGCCTCGCTTCTTTAATTTAGTGGCGTGCACAGAATATCCCGGTCATCGCTGATCCGCGCAGCTTGTTGAGAGTAACTTCTCTAATGGCAACTGGCTTTTTACCTCCCTGGAGGCTATAAAGGTTTGACTTAACGCATTCTTAACAAACGTGTATGCCTGTATTTCATTTTCAGGTCTTTACCAGTATGTTTTCATTTTATCCTATTTCCCATTTAAAATAAAAGCACGAAGGAAAATTAACCAGTGCCAAAGAATCAAAGTCTCTCTCATCAGGAATGTAACTCAGGAAAGCATGTAGGAAAATCATATCCCAAGAAGAATCCTCCTTTTACCTTTAAAATGGCTGGTATGCTACATTCTCTTCAGATCCAACTGAGAAACTCATGAAAGGAAGCAGCTTTTCCCTCAAAATTTGTTATTTTGGCAATAGCATTAGGATAGAGATGTTTCACTACCTTTCCTGTTATTGACTGAGGGATTCTAACTAGCAGCTTTGAGTATACTAGGACAAGAAAAAAAAAGAATATTTCCACTAATTCTAAAGAGAGAATAAACTATGTTTATGATAAACTTCTTTCCCTTTCCCAGCCTTCTCTTTCACGTAGCTTTGTGCTGTAGTGTACATAACTAAAAGTCTTGGTTTAAACCTGATGCCCCAAGTGTACATGGAGGGAAACAATTGTAACATAAGCACTAGGAAGCATGCAATGACATTTCCACGCAGCAGCTTTAAGACAAACAACAGGAAGCATTTTTCCACACTGCATAATTCAGTTCTGGAAATCATTGCCCCAGAACATGACAGATAGCAAAAGCATAAATATATTCAGAAACAGGATCAGATGAATTTCACATAAGAAAACAACTTTCAGTCGAGAAAAATCCTTAAAAAAACTACTTGCTTAGAGGCAAAGAAACAGGAGATGAACAGGAGAAGGCTATCTCAATTTTTTTTTTTTTTTTTACAGATTAAGTACTGATCCCTTTTAAGAGGAGAAACTGGACTCAGCAAACCCTGAGCATAAGTGACAACTTCTGCTTTCTTACTATAGCGTTTTCCTTTGCACTGCTTCAAAAACTTATTTTTCACTAATACAAGACATTTGCTTTGGACAGCATGATGCAGTATGGTGTTCTGGCCCTTCTAGAGACACAAGAATTAAACCTTACAGCACTTCTGCAGCATAGGTCTGAGTGTGGCCGTATATACTTCAACTCCTGTAACTTGGAGAAACAGCTACAATAAATTCACTGAGACTCATCACTCAACGGGAAGTCGGCGCACACAGCATTTCTCAAAGGAAATAAACCCCACGTCCTAGCATTTTCATCTCTAGAGAAGGCAGCATCCAAGCGGAGAGGGTCGGAGGAAGTATGCTGTGCCTTGGGAAAAACAGCTGCTCTGTTCAAACAGATTTAACACTCTGAGCCTCCTGACTCTACAAAATACTGCAGCTGAAATACAACTGACAAGTATTTCTTCTGGAAATTCTAACCAAGTATTTCCTAATGTCTAATTTTTCTATATTCTCAATACAGTCCTCTGAAATTCCAATAGTTTATTAAATATCTAATTGATTAATTTCATCGGGTACTCCCCCTCCCTGTTTTTGGTTTTTTTTTTCCTGTTTTTTTTTTTTTTTTTTTTTTTTTTTTTAAAGAAAGAGGTGGTTGCTCCAACTTACCCTCTTCCTAGACTCTTCAATGGCTGACAGCAATGCATTATCTTTTTCATTCTTCAGGAATCCCTGCAGAAAAGGAGAATCAGAGCTTCAGTCAAAAAATCAGCTTTGCCCTAATATCAGATATGTACCGTAGTACTCGGCTCTTTCAACTCTGAGAAGTGCTTGCAGCTCTCGCCCCAATCCACTCCTGACAAGTTTAAAGGTCACTTTACCTCATCAGAGGTACAGCAAGATGCCCACACAGAGCAATGTGAAAATGAAAATGCATTAATCCCCTGTTTTAATATGCATTAAATCCTAGTGAAGTGTCCTGCTTCTGTTCTTTTATCTCTGTGTCCCAGCAACTGCTTCCTCTTGCTCTCCATCTGAGAGAGAGGGGATGAAAGCTGGAAGGAACGATAAGCCAAGATAAGATTGTTGGACTCAAGTATGTTGAAAAGAAATAAATAAATAAAAAAGAAGGTTTCAACTTGACAGCTTCAGGCAGGAGTGGAGCTCTTGGAAGCCCGATAGGAACTGTGAAAGAGACCCTTAAAAATAGTCAGTTGAGAAAGGATAGAAATAACTAAACAGCTGGAAAGCATACAGGAGAAATTTACTGCACAGCCTCTCTCCATGCATACAGCTGGAGTGGCTAAAAAAATAAATATATACAAATTGTATTTTTAATTTCCAGTGTATCAGTAAATCTCAAAGAGGCCAGGTGTACATGAATAGGCTGATTTAGATGAGTTATTAGCTTCTTATTCCAAAGGTTACTTTTGTGACCTGTACTAGGAAACATACGATATTTTGAATTTCAAAACAAACAGCCACAGGGTAAACTGCAGTAACACACAGAAAACAAACAGAAAAAGTTTATTACACTCTAAATTGAGTATCTTTATTTTGCATTTTCACTGTTCTATCACCAATTAAACAGACCAAGTTGATGTGTACTCCCAGACTTCAACTTAATCACTATTCAAATCATAAAAAAAAAGGAAAAGAAGCCTTCGTCTCTTTTGAGTAATCAACTATAACATTATCAAGTCCACCAGGTGCTAGTATCTTAAGAGTCTGGATGCTCACCCCACAGCTCCAAAATTAATAGCTGCTAACAAATCCAGACAATGGGAATTCAGTGTTTTTTGCTTTCCCAGTGAGGATACACAATTGCAGCAGTGCCTAACTGAACTTGTCAGCAATCAGGAGGGTTTCGTGCCCTCCATTCCCCACACATCTCCCTGCAACTAAATTGCTCCTGCCCCAACAATCTGACAATATCAGTACTGATCCATACAACCCAGGTACAGCTCAGGATCTCCAGAGGAACATGAATCACGTGGCAAACCAGAAACTTGCTGGCATGAAGATCTGGAGCTTTGGAAAAATGTATTTATGGCAGGTTTTAGAAACAGTCCTCCTGCAGCACTACACACAACCACAGTTATCATGCTTACTTATTACTTAGCTCTGGGATGTGAGAAGGGCTTGAAATTTCCCTGAAATAAGGAAACCTGCCACATAGGTGTGGTGTCTGCCTTCCCGCTACCCAGCGCCAGTATGTGAAATAAAGGGCATTGCACCCTTTCCTTCTCAATTATGTAGAACAAGCATTTGAGGTTTGGGACAGCCTGTGCCCCCCTTCAGCTGGAAATAGGAATGTGACCCCTTTCTGTAGAGCAGATGGAGAACCAACCGTCATCCTCAGAGGCAGACGTGCGATGCAGTCCCGCCAGGAACAGCCCTTTGATTACATACGGGAGAGAGCAGCCACTTCTACGCAGCCTAGTCTTCATTTCATGGTCCGCCATGTCCCACTTTATTTTTAGAGAATGCCCGCAGAGGAAGCGCAGGCACAATCCAAAAGAGGGAAGCTAAATCCAGATCCTCGCAGATGCCTGGGGAGCAGCTATTAGAGCAGCTGTCACCACGGCAAGGGCTGCCGCAGTCACCTAACTGGGCCAAGACCCAGTCTCTGCTCCGTGCGGGAGAGGTGGGGAGCGATGGAGACATGGCTTTGTACGGTTTGTCCAAATTTTGCTCTCCCAAGGCAGAAAGACTTGGGAGAGCAAAAAGTTGGCTTTTTTTTTTTTTATTTCCCTTCCTCCAATCTAAATCGGAGAAAAATTATCTGGAATTGTAACAAGCAGTGCTTCGAGACCTTCAAAGCACACAAGCAGAAGACACAGGCTCATTTCTGATGGTAGGGATCTGATGCTGCAGAGAACACGGTGTGTTTGCTGTATCCTAACAACGTTGCTAATTTTACAGGCAAAAAAAAAAAAGCCCACTGTCTCTAAGACAGACCTACAGCTATCCAGACATGATGGAAGGTGCTGAGTCCTCCCTCTCTTCCTGGAGGGACATCTGCCCTGAGCTGAGCAGGTACTTGCTTAGAAAGGTACCCAGAAATGATGCTAGCCAGCAGAGTAATTTAGGATGTGCTTGAACTTCCCTGGAAGTCAGTAAATTCAGGCTGACTATCTTTCTTAATGAAACCTCTCAGCTCCCAAAGAGTTTACTAGGTCCATTTAAAGGATTACATTATGCCAAATGCCAATTAGGGGATGATAACTGTCTTTTTCAATCTCAAAACCGACTCCTTTAGCAAATAAAAATCCTCACACGTTCCCAGTAATATCTGTAATGCCTCACTGAGGAGAGGTACTTTTTGAAAAGGTTGCCCTATACCTTGTGCTAAATATTATGACTGTAGCATGACAATTGCTGCTTCAGTTAATTACAGGCTAACTGTTAAGCCTCAGAAGAGCGAGTTTCAGTAGCTGATGCTGGGGCTCTTGCTACTGCTTAGTTAGACCAAACAAAAGCTCCTTGGGTTGTCACTCTAGGCTTTGGTGGCCAAGATTTCACACGTTAAGAAAGAGTATGCCTTCCCTGGGTTTGTTGCATTGCCATCTAGTGGTGTACTGTGCTTCAGTCACTGGGCATTAACATTGCACAGATTTATAGAAATGCACGCCAATGTCCATCTGCTGTGAGAAAAAGCAGAGCTCTGTGGAACAAGGGCAGGCAGAAAGATGGAAGAGACGTGCTTTATGCTAGAGAATTTTGGTCCTCAAAAATCCCAGGCCACATAACAGCTTTCAGGGTTCACATATCTCTTAAATCTGGACCGTGAACAGTGCAAGTTGTGCGCACCGAGTTAATCTGCCCTAAAAGCTTTCTGCAGTCTCGGAGGCGAGGTTTGACTTTGCCGTGAACGCCTGCAGACTGTACCAAGGATACGGAGGTACGGCGTTCAGCGCGCCCAGGGAGTACGCAGCCCGTATCCCCGGAGCTGCCCTCTCAGGGGAGACGCTGCTGATTGTACGAGGAACAAGACACTGCTTCATATTCAGTATCCAAAGGGAGAAGCAGGAGGAGAACAGAGGTATTGTTAGGAGACAAAGGGCTATTTCACAGCAGCAGATGGCAAAGATAGGAACTGCTAACACAAGCCTCTCTAAACCTCCGAGGTTAAACCCTCACCTTGCAGCTCTCCATGCACAAGCTCTGTCACTGCAGGGATCCCAATGTAGCCCGGATTTTGCTTGAAAATTTATCTTATTTCCCTGGGGCAGGTTTATGCAAAAAGCTCACAGAGCCCTAATGTCACATCATGGTGTCCTGCTTTAGTGAGTGGAATTTTTTTTTTCTTTCTTTCTTACTGTGGGACTCCCACACATTCTTTCAGGCTCTAGTTTGGAAGGGAAGCAGCACAACCCTTCTCCATCACAGGTTCTCTGCAACACTCACTGCTGAATGGTTCCCACACACAATTAGTACAACAGCTATTGAGACAGTGCTTGCAAAACAGGAATGCAGGCACAGAAATACACCCACTCTCTCACCTGTAGGTTTCCACTTATTCTTACATGTCTACTAGCTACCAGCACATTCCAGTTCCTCCTGGATCTCTCACCCCTTGGATTCCAGTCTGATCTTCTCACGTTCTCCCCTCTCTACTGAAATCCAGTCCCACTCTGCCTCACTCGAGGACGGTTTGTAAAAGCGGCCCCACCAGCAGAAGAGCAGGACTCTGGGGAGGCTATGCCATTTCCCTGTTCCTGCCATGCTCCTTGCTCCATTGTCATTTCTCATCTAGGGCAACCACTGTCTGACCCAGGCTGATGTGACAGGAACTGGCATCTACCTTGCTCCAGCCTGAATTCCAGCAAGAAAGTGTTCCAGTAACTAATTCATTATCGGTACAAAAGGGCACGCATGAACTGATGGTCTTTTTTTGACATGAGATTGAAAGTCTCTTCCATTTACCGCAGTAAATGAGGTTAGTAAACTCTCTCCTGACTGATAGAAGTCTCTTAATTACTTCCACCAGCCAGGCCATACTTTTAATACTTGATCTTAGTATTCAAGCTGTCAAGAGAAGGTGAATGTTGCCAAATAGTGTACTGAGGCCTTGGATGTTGACAGCAATGCTTACTTTTTCACTGGCAGTGGAAGAAAGGAGAAAATGAAAGGAACAATCTGGGGCCATTTCAAGTCAATTGCTCTTTGATTGAAATATTTTTCAAGTGCTGGATTTCCAGTAGATCCAGTGAATCCTGTAGAGGACTAGCAGGGATGATGATTATACAGTTAATTACATGTGCCCATGGCCGAGCACACTCCCGGGTCAGTGCACCCTGGCACAGGCCTCCTGGCCACGTTCTCTCCGGAAACCGAAAGGAAAGCAAAACTACCTGGAATCCACTGACACAATAACACACCATACAATATATTATTGCTTTTAAAATCCAAATTATTGTTTAAGTTGACACAAGTCTCAATGCTTGCTGGCTGCTTTAAACAGATAGGCCAATGGGCCCACAAACAATGGTGTGGCCGACTAACATTCCTGACGACGGGGACATGCCAGCGTACCGGGGCAATTTTTTTTTCTCTACTCAGACTCTTCCTTCGCATCTCTTCAAAGCTTCTGTAGGTCTCCTAGAATTTGTTTGAGCAGAAAGCATCAGCTTTTGCTAAAAACACGCAGATAAGCAGCTTCACTATACACCTTGGCCTGTGCAATACAGCGTCCTTCAAAGCAGCAAGGCAGCTGCCCAAAGACGAGCTACCGAAGGCGATGAGCTACGGGCATTTGTGAAATGGGCTTTGTCCTTAGAGGACTTCAGATGGTAAAACTGCTATGGGGCAAAGCAGACTGAGGGCCCAAGTGCAGAGACCCTCAGAGAGGAAGCGAACCCAAGGAAGGGTGATTTACCAGTCAGCATCACTTCAAAGCTGCACGAGAGACAAGGCACAAATTACTGTGCACAGACACAAAGGCCCACTGAAAAGGAAGGTCTGGTGAGGCTTGTCCCACAGCCGTATACTGTGTTCAATTCAAGCATGATTTCAATTTCAACAAAATTTTCCTACTCGAAGACAGCTGAGCTTGTCAAACTGCAATACACATTTCTCAAGTTGCTTACCATTGTGTTTAGAATGAGAAATCCTGCAACATTATTCTAAAAAAAAAATAATTGACTGTTGACTAAACAGGAGAATAAGCAAGGGAAAAAACCCAGAAGGCTTTACAGTTTGCTAAGACCCAGGAGCCAGCTGTTGTATCAGAGACTTTCAAAGCCACAGCTATGTTGAAGCTTAGAGGGAAACACGCAGACTAATAGCTGTAACACAAAACCCCGGTAACACAGCCAAACATGGGCTTAGGGAAGATTTGCTGCTCTGCTACCTGCCTTCACAGGGGTCTCGAACCACATCCCCCCAAGCACCATGACTGTGCTCTGCCTGTAGCCAATATTCAATGTCCAATTTGTTTAAAAGCCAAGGTAGGAGAGCTCTTCCCCACTTCATAAGCATTTCAGTGGTAGTAAGTCATTCAAATATACAAACCTCTGCCTAATCTCTGCTTCGTTGCCTGACTAACAACAATTTTAAAGATTATTTCACTTTTTTAAAAGCAGTTTTCTGCCCCAGGAATATCCAGTTTTGCAGAGCTGCAGTACTGTCTCCTTTCATGATGGAGGAGCAGCAACATGGACCTCACTCTGGCAGCAGCAAGAGCGGGTGCACGCCACGCTAGAGCACGTGCACGGCGGCACTGCGCACAACTCCCCGCGCATGCTCCGCGGGCGGCGGCACGCACTGCAGAACGAAGAAAGGGCGCCGCCATTTGCCCGCCAGCGTGCAGGGTGGAGGATGCGCAGCAGCAGCCTTCGCTGGAGATGAGTTCTGGGGCAGGAACAGGGCTCCCCTGCCCCACCATCAGCATGCCATTGGTGTGATGCTCAGTTTTGAACTCAAGCTTTAATCAGTGTAGCAGAGTGAGCTTTAGGCAAATATCCACAAAGCACTCTCTGCAAAAATCCAGCACATTTTTTGGTATTATTTGACTGTTTTAGACTGTTTGATCTGCAACTCAGGCAGTTTTCACAGTAATCTTCAAGACTGTATCTAGGAACATTGGATTTTGCTGTGTTGGATAAATATAATTAGTCCTTCTAGTTGTGACAGGAAAAACTCAAACTGTCAGAAGAAGCACTCCTCAGGAAATCACAGATCAGCTCCAAACAGAAGCAGGGGCAGATGGTGCATGCTCTTTGACTTGTGCTGGGACCGATTGGATCCGGCAAGTGAAAACTGGAAATGTGCTCCTTAGACACACACGCTTTGAGGGAAGAAATACAAATAGCTCTTAGCTCCTGCTTCAGCCGGGAGACCATCCACTAAGCATAAGGCTAATGTCAAACACCAGTTAACATCAAACCATCCCCCAGCACTCAGAGGCACCACCATATCCCACGCCCAGCCGCAGTCCTCAAACACACTGGCAGCATGTGGCTATCAAGGAGAGGGCAAGAGTGCAAACAGAAGCAATATTTACCATGATATATACTGGAGTACAGCTTTATCACACTGGAAGTGTCTATTTCCTATCAGAATATTGCGCTAGGCGCTCACACAGCAGCCCCAAAATTGAACTCACCGCTACACAGCGCTGCTTGTTCTGCACAGAGACCATTGCTGCCGGCACGAAACACGACTGTTCAATTCTTGTTTCAACTAATTCAACATCAGATGCTCAGTGAATTCAGGCTTTTCTGCATTACGAGGTCTGAATATTTCACTTAAAATTGTACTGACAAGCAGCTTAATTCCTAACGTAACATGGAAATCCATTGCAGTGTTCCTATGCATTTTAAGATTTTACAAAATACGCCAGAGAAATTTGCAAGATTCAACAAACCCAAGCACAATAATTGAGTGAATTAGGACACTATTCTAAAAACCACAAAAATATATCAGCCATCATAATACATGTAATTTATATATACTGTGTAGTTAATTATTAAAATATTAGTAATTATTCATATTGTTTGTTATATCTTTCCCCTTTAGAGTAAAACTAAAATAACTTAAATTACGCAGTTTACGCCCTTATTCTCAAGCTCTGAAAAATCTTTGCTGTGTCATGTTGGGCCACACAGCGCATGGGAATGCTGCTAGAAGTGGTTCTAGTAGGCTTTTTTTCAAAGTCACAAACACTATAATGGCATAAAACTAAGATAATACCTTTTTTAAAGCTAAAATTTTACAGCAGAGTTGCTCAGAATGAAGTTCTCTTCCACATACAATTAGCCTCCACTGCACAGATAATTTTTGACAGCATTTGTTAATGCAACACAAAAATAGCGTAAGCAACAGTGCTACCTTCTCTAGTGATCCTTTCTTCCTCCCCAAGCATTTACTAATTTTCTTTCTCCCTAGAGTGCAACTGGCAGCTGTAGAGAAAGAATGCCAGGTCCTACCAAGCTACAAAGCATTGGGCCAGCAGGACCCGCAGGAAGCCCATCTCCTTCAGCATTGGCATTTCACCATCAGCCACGGCATCGGCACAGCGCAAACGAACCACACCATCGGAAATCTGAGCTTGTTCCTCAAGTTTACACATACGTGGCTATCAGTTTTTCACAAGACTTTTAAATGCAGAGGGATGACCTTGGTGCGAGGCTTTGCTCAGTATGATGATGATGAGTGGCTAAAGTCTCTCCTCCGCCCTGTACGTGTCCTTGTATTAGCATCTCAAGGAAAAGCACCCTACAAAAATCATAAATGCATCAAGAGATTCACAATCAAAGCAAAACTCAGCGCTTTGGCTCTTTTTTGGAGTTTATTTTAAAGAAATTAAATTATGAGGTAATTCCAACAGGCTTGACATTCACAAAGCAACCTTATATTAAAAATACTTATAGCATGCAAACAAAGATAATTTCTGATCATCCACTGGAATAAGCAATTGTATCCACCTCTCTGGTATCACGCTTTTTAAGGGAAAACTGGGGCAAAAACTATATATTTAAATGATTGAAATAGTATTTTTGTATAGTCCTACCCTAAGCCTGTCATTAATACCTCTTGCGGAGAACATCCTTGCAGCCGGCAGGACGCCCTCAAATCAAGCCATCAAAACTAATTCCACTGATGACGCCATTTTCTTATTTCGTTCGCTGCCATTTTAGCATCGTGGTTACTCCACATTTTCTTGAAAAGTAGCTGGCTTATTCTTCCCCCTCTAAATGGAAAGCATGCTCAAGTAACGCAGTGACAAATAAAAGCTGTATGTTGAATTTCTGCCTGTGTCACGTCCTTCATGGCATGGGGGAAGCAGACAGTTGCCACTGCAGACCACACCTCAATTTACCGTACCGCGAGCTGGTGAGGAGTCTCCCGAGACGGTGTAAGCTGAGATTCCAGCCACTGGAAATCTGTCAGCACCACACAAAAAATTGATTAAGCGAAGGAAAGAGGAGCATCCAGCCTGGTTAGGGGAGGATAGGCTTCTCTCCGAATACCACAGAAAACACTAGCTAATAAGGGAGTAGTTTGAGAAGAAAAGGAAAAGGCATAAAGGACGCATACTGGCAAGCTTGCGGTGCCTGTCGTTGGACTAACTGTACATTAGCATCAACGTATAAGCAGATACAATAACCCACTTAACCTGGTAGCAGAAAATTCACTGTTCCACATATACTGTTCATATCCAAAAGACAAACTGCCATCCCTATCAGTCAATGAAGTACTTTTGAGTGTGGAAGGGCACATTTCTTACAGAACTTCAGAAAGATGGACAAAATATTAAAAAAAAAAAACAAACCAAACTGCTACTCATTAACATCCAGTCTCCTCTAACCCACTTCTGCAAGTTTTAGTGCAATCCCTCTGTCTCTCCCATCTCTGTAAGCGCTTTATTCTTCTGTCTGTCTGGTTGGGAGCACATAACCTTGCTGTTTGCAAGGAACAAGCATGTTCTCAGGCTTTTTTGGAAAGAAAACACATTACTGGTATTTGCACATCTCTTCCTTCACAATTTCAGATGTATAAAAACAGTTAAATGCATTCAACTGTATGTACAAAAAGAGTAATAAAAAAATTGGTTCTCTCTACCTCCTCAGGATACAAGTAGCAAGCCTGGCAGCACTGAGCCTGACGCTCTCCCTGTTCTGAGGGAGAGAACTCAAGCTGAAGGATTTCAGCTGCCGTGCCCCCATCCGAGAGCAGAAAGCCCAGGTACTGCCTTCCTGAATGTTCCTCAGGAGCGCTGGTTATCTTTCTGTTTTGGTAAAAAAAAAAAAAAGCCAAGCAAAAATCTTCCAGGCTCCATCTGTGTTTCAGACACAAAGTGATGCATGCAGCAAACGCTCACTGCCTCGAAGGGACAATGCCTGGTTCAGAGAAATCAAAATCCTGTCAGCACTGTAAACGCGACACCCAAGTTAAACCGGGATGCAAAGCCAAAGCCCCAGCATAGCTGGCTTGCTTTAGTGCCGCACCTCCACAATAGGGTTTCTCCGTAACGTTTCTATTGCAATTTGAAATCTCAAAAAAAAACCTACATAGAGAAAGAAATCTTTCCAAAGTTAAATCTACTCTATTCCACTGACAGTGGCTGGCTAACACTACAAAGAGTCAAGATTACATGCATTTTAGTGTGAAGAACAGAAGGTGTTGGTTTGGTTTTTTTATTTTTAAATACACATTGGAATGTCAAGAAAATGAGCAAATAAATAGCATGAGATGATTTGGCAAATTCATCCACCTGAGTTAGAAAAATAAGCGCAAATCAGCTCATCCTTTCTCCTAAATATTTGTAAATAAGTCATAGCTACTTTGTTCACCTAATAGGTATTTTCAACATGGCAGCGTGTCCCCTGGAACAAATATAAATATTTTACTGACAGCAAAAGCAAGGAATTTGGAGGAGTTCATATGTGTCATGATATCTTCAAGTCCTCAATTTAAACATGCCGTGGTCTTTAGAAATGGTGTTTCCTTACTACATTACTGATACATTTCACAAAGTTAATTATTTAAATTACCTATGAATTATTAATTACAGATCATTAAAATAAAACCCAGAAGTCTAGAATATGCCTGTCACAATTATACAATTTATATTTTACAGTGTTAGACACTATAAAGCTTGGAGAGAAAAGCATGTAATAAAATCCTCTGCTGCAAGAAATGATAGAATAAACATGTTATCCCTTCTCAGCTTATTTCTCCTATTGTGTAATAAATCCAAGGTTTAAACTTTCCTGACTTGGGGCATGAGACCAGTACGCTGAGGATACACTGGAGACAAAAGGTTTCCATTTTTCTCCTCCGGCTGTACTCCACCCTTGCTAAGGAACTCTCTAGCAGCGCATGCCTGTATTTGCGCGTTGCATTAACAAGGCACGCAAGCTTTCGGACTTTAATGTAAATGAAATGCCAACTCCAGATGCTGCCAACAGATATCACAGCAAACCCTGCTATAAGAGACCTACAGCTAATTAATAATTGCAGCGGCTCAGTCATTTTTCCATACATTAATTTATGGAGCTTGGTTGAACTCTGTCTCCCATCCACTTCAGACAAAGGAAAATAATTTGCCACACTGTACCAACCGCAAGGATAATTGAGCTGTCTCCCATACGGGGTCAGTGGAGATGGCTTCCTCCATCTTTTCCCACATGCAAACCACACGTTTCATTGTCTTTTACTTGACTGAGCTGCTTTTGCAGCAGGATCCCCCTCTGAACAGGTTTAAATTGTTTAAAAGAGGCAACTTTTTGGCCACGCTGTGCCACTGTTCTCGTGCCTCCCCTCCTGAACAGTTCAGACCTCCCTCAGCCAACAATAGAAGAGTGCAGAGGATGGCACACAGACTCCTCAGTATTTGGTGAGAGAGCCCCGAAGGAGACAAGTCATCCTCTGCTGCAAGAGCCCAGGCGCCGTCCCGGCACAGCACATTTCATTAACTTGCTTTTCTCCATACAGAGAAACAGAATTAAAAGGAAAGGAGAAAAAGCAGCCCACCCTATACTTATGTCCCCATACCAAAGGCAGGCAGAGCCTCCAGTTTGCATGCAGCCTCTGAGTGCCCAGATCTGAGAGTATTAAATCAGCTGCCATCCACCCCGCTAGTCACGGCCACACTTCTATAAATGTTAACTCCCCGACTGCTTCCCTTTGCTCTGATTTTACTGGCTTAACCCCTTTCATAACATATCCTACTCACTTGAAAGAGAGGTGGGGTCTGGGCTGCAAACTCAGTTGACTAAGCAAACATACTTCACCACCACGTTAAAGAAACTAACAAAACCAGCAAATCTCCAAGCATCTTCGTTAACTCTGGGAAAGTAGAAATATTTTCTACCTTATTTTCATTCCACATTTGAAATCCTTACTTCAAAATAAAATTACAGAAAGTTTAGGGTGTCTTCTAAATAAATCATAAGTACATCTGTAGGAACACAGAGGAAACCGAGTGGACCAGTATCTTTGCACCACAATGAAAACGAAGACAAAAATCATACGATCGAGTAGCAGCTTTATTTTTTGTATAAAATACTTCCGTAGACATTTCACAGCCTAGGGAAGAGAAAACAGGAATAAAGGCATTCAGAAAGTTATGCTACTGTATTTCTGCTTAAATGAAAAGCAAAGTCAGCAATGTCAAGAGGGTCTTTAAAGAGGCAACACAACTGAAAACCAAAGCAGACGCCGGACTGCCCCACCCAACAGCTGCTCTAGCGAAGAATATTAGAAGGTAAAGGCACAGACCTTGAGGTTTCTTTTCTGTCAGCAAAGGACGATTTCTCCAAAACTACCCACCTGTTCTCTTTAATTACTCACCTACACATTTAAACAACCTGCAGCAATAGCACAAAGAAAAACTGCCATTAAAGACACCTGAAGGAAAACTCTCTCTTATCAAAGCAAGCTTTTAACCTTCATTTTATACATTTTTAAATACATACATTCCTACCTGTAGATCTCAGTACTGAGGAGTTACAAACCTGTTAATGCCGGCTGTAACTGCCACCCTTCAGTTGCCTGGTATTTAGGCTTACACAGCTGTATCTTTCTGTATTAATGCTCAAGTTTTCTCATCTTTAAAAAAAAAAAAATTTAAAAAATCAAACCTGCAAGTCCTGAAATGGCTGAGACAGTCAAGAGTCCAGCAAGACAATAAGAAAGCAGCTGCTTTCCACGGCTGAACACCACTGCCTGTAAAGCATCTATATAATTTTTTTTTCCAGTGGTGCTTTATTCAAATTCTAGGGAAAGCATCAGTCTGAAACCAGTAACTGATGGGAGTAACAGTTTATAGGTTACAGAAGGATATTTTATTGTTAACGGACTGTACCATGTAAGAATTGGGAGGGGGTGAGGCGGCAGGCAGGCAAGAGGAGAGAGATGCTACTATTTTTTTTTTTCCCCGAGCCGCTGCAATTACTCTGATGTGAATTTTTGATGACTTCCGACATATTGCATGGTTAATAATCGTTTCAGCTGTCATGTTTGGTTAATGTGGAAAATGCATTTGCTGCATTGTGATGCAGCACTCCAGCCACAGATTGTAACACCAGTTGTGAAGCTATTCCCTTAACTGAGCTGCATGAATTTGCACATACCATGAGGCTGAAATAAATGGTAGTTTGATTTTTATACAGCAACAGAAAGCTTCTGCCATTTTAGACCTGCAGAGCTGTTGAAACAACTTGTACAGGCAGATAATTTTACTGCATATTAATTGCTGTCAATGCTCTTTATAGGAGAGCTTTGATTCTCTATTGTTTAGCTGGGTTTGGTTATTTAGCAGTTAAAGGACTTAAATACTATTTACATTAAACATTGCTCTTTTTTGTAGCTTTGAACAGCTTATTTAATTGTAAGCGTATATACCTCAACGACACGGTCAGAACCACAGAAAGAGCCCTGTTATTAATACAGGCTTAGCCAAACGACTTCTTCCTCCATACAATACTTACAAACGTGTTTTTATATAGAACACTGTCTTACAAATGACTGCACAAGGGGTGAAAATGCACTGCTTACTATACAGAGGATTTTATTTGCAAAGTACCACTTCTTCACCTACACGTTAAACAATCAAACGTAAAGTATAAGGTTATGTAAAATACAAACATGTGCCTTTCATTGTCACCAATAGAAAAACAATGCTGCTAGCAATTGTGCAATTACAAGAGGGGATGTAAAACAGCAGAGATGAAGCCACACTAAGAGCCAGTCACCCGATGATTAAAGTCAGGCCAGTATATTCCAGCAGTCAGGTGATGGTGCCATCATTACAGTGCAGAAAGCCAGAGAAAAATCGAGAAACAGACCACCCCCATCTTAAAGAAAAAAAAAAAATTAGGAGCACCAAAGAAATAAGGAATGCATTTGCTAATACACAAAACGTATAACCATGAAGAAATGTTTCACAAAACGTTAGTGTAACACTATCAGGCAGTTATTTCCACAGGTCCCAAATGCACATTTAGCCCACGGTGCCAAGACAGCTCCTGTCCATCTGCAAACCGCTGGTGACACTCCCGAAATCAACGTTGTTTATTTTTAAGCCCCAGAACGACAGCCCTGCTGCGGCAGTACTGCACGGCACAATTTTATAATTCTACCTACCAAATGCACATCTGGTATTTGCAACACATACACACAAAAAAACCCAGACTCAGGACGTGTACATTCAATTTAACGAAGCACAGAAAGCTGTCTGGAGAGCCTTTCACTGCGCATTGACATATCAGCAGAATCACCATCAATACCACCAATTCATTATTTCCACTTCCGTTTTAATTAAAACAACACTGCAGGGGTATCAGTTGGACACGAAGTACCAGTAAAAATGGTGCAGGATATTTTATATAGAGAAGAAACCTGAGTCTCTGAATTAACA
The DNA here is from genome assembly GCA_009806455.1 of Tetrax tetrax. NCBI lineage: Eukaryota > Metazoa > Chordata > Aves > Otidiformes > Otididae > Tetrax > Tetrax tetrax. The sequence goes on along the minus strand of WHYT01014742.1, from coordinate 36,848 downwards.
CTGTACCCTGGTTCGGGAGCAATTCCCATTCAAAGCGTTACATCTGTAGAAGATGCTCTGTGACTCGGGCTTACTTACCTCACAGGCATCCCTGGGCACCTCGCGCAATTTGGAGCTTCACAAGCGGCAGAGTTGTCTCTTCAATACAGGGTATTTTGGCTTTGAGACTAGCAAACTTGATCCTGAGGCTGGTTTTCCTCAAATCACTGCAAGGAGCAAACCCTCCCTACTTGTGACCAAACAAACGCTGTACTGAATACCTGAATCCTTGTACCAGGAGTCTCCTAAGTGGAAAAGACAGGTCCAAACTCACCTCCTTCCTTAGGGGAAAACCATTGACCAGCTACAACCAAGAGTGCAAGCAAGTCGCTTTGAGAGAGGAAGGGTAAACATTTGCAGGAGCAATTTAACCCTGGCACTCCTCCTGCATTTCTGAGCGTCCATGCCTGGCGGTGTCCCTGCGGCCATACCCGCCTCAGTAACTTGCCACTCACTGCGCCGTTTTTGGATGGCTTCTGCCCCTACTTAACTCTAGTTTGCATAACCCACTAGTGGTGCAGAGCCAGGAGCACAGGGGATACGTAGAGATTTTACTTTCTAGCCAAACCTTAAAACAGGTAAAGGTACCTGGAGGGGCAGTTGGTTCTTCGGGACAGTCTGTTGCCTTGTCAGGCATTTCGGGAGCGTAATGGTCCACCTGGAGTTGCTAGCCAAAACTTTAAAAATGCTGCTTTCACCAACAGACATTCTCTGTTATTTTCTGGCCCTGTAATGTTACTGCAGAAGCTACTCTCAACTGCAGAACTACACATTACAGATCAGCACAGTTCATATATATGTAGTTTTTTGTTTGTTTTATGTATTGCATTGCCAGTTCACGATGTTGCAGGGAAAGCTTTGCCAGTGTGGCTCAGCACAGCATTGTCTCCCCTTACCTATGGGGTTCTTAAAGAAACGGCTTTGAGGGATACGAACAGAAACTACTCACTCCAAATGGCTGTTAGTGTAAACAACTCTGAGTGGTAACCCAGCTAAGATGTCGGAACCGCTATCTGTTTCACCAGCAATCAATTTAGTGGAGTGTTCAGTCAGCTCACGCATCAATCACTTCTGCACTCAGATGTGACTGTGGGAGGAGAACGGAGAAGAGTACTGTTCAGGGCTGCTGGGCCACAGCTAGGGAAAACTGTAAAAGTTTTCCTTATGAGTCAAACGCATCGTATCCCTAAGAGAATGATGATGCAAAGATTGTGCAGAAGCTGTTGGAATATGAATATCCTCCTCTGTGTCAGGATCAGCTCCCTCTCTCTATCTTGGGTGTTCACAATGACCTCCTTCCTTCTTAGGTACAGCTGCATCTCTAGAGTGAAGGAGATTCCTTCACCATAGCATTTTTTTATTTGTAGTTATCATCCCTACCTTAAATTAAAAAAAAAAACAAAAACCAAAAAACAAACAAACCATAAAACATGCTAGTCTACAATCACTGTAATCTCATCTCCCTTTCTTTCACAGTTTTGCACTGGGCAGGGGTAAGGGGAAGAATCTAAACAGCATCCCCAGATCTTCTCCTGTATTAGCTCCTTTCTGAAGTCCCACAGCTGTGATGTCTGCTGTCATCGGCGAGCATTAGACAGCAAGAGACACCGCTGGCAGCGTCGAAACAGTGATAGGTAGCTCCTTCCCAAAAATCTTTTATTCCCTGCTTAATCCAGCGCTGTAGCAGCAGCAAATTCTGCAGTGTCATACTGGGTCTGGAGAGCGCCTTAAAGCATTAGCTCCTTTCCTCCCTGCAAGGCTGGCAGGGTGATTATCCAGCGTTAATGACGTGCTAGGTCATTAGGAAGGAGGGCTGTCACACCCAGCGCGCTGCCTCTGCCTTCAGCTCTGCACACTCATCCTCTCCCTTCAGAGGGATGCAGAGAGAAGAACAGGTGGGTTCAGGAGTCCGATTCAAGCAGGTTGCGATGAAGAGGATAGGAAGAAAATCCAAGCTAACACTTCCACGTCAAGACAGTCATATTCACACGCAAACAGTGCAGAGCAAAGTCAGATGGGCTGAGTGTATTATTATGCTACTGGCCTATCTGGCAGGGAATTTGGGCTTTGTAGCAAAGGGTTAACTTTTATGGACTAAGAGAACCTGAGTTATCCAGAGTCAAGGCAAAAACTAGAACTGGGAATGACCAGCTCCAGTAACATCTAGTACCATCATCACAGAAAGCCATCCTCTTTCAGGGGAAAAACCATCAGCTCACTCAGACCGGGAGTTACTGGCTTATTACAGAGCACAACGAGACCCAGAATTTCAACACAGCTTTCTGGGACTAAATTTGCACCAAACAAGAGGCAAGATGTAAATGCACAGAACACTCCCGGGAAACACTCCCAGCAGCACCAATTGAGGAATAATGCTTTTTTTTTTTGTGTGTGTGGGGAGAAGGAAAAGCACAAGTCCTGTAAAATTTGAAGAGCGATGGTCCCAAGCAGGGGAGAGGCGGGGAGAAGCCCACTCAAGCAGAGAGGATTAGCAGCAACACTGGCAGTGCTGTTTCTGCCATCCACACCCCACACCCCAATTAACGGTATCATTTGTCAGGATGAATGGGGAGCTTGCACTCAATTCGGCAACTTGACAGAGTGTCACTGAACTACCTCACGTCCATATTTAGCCAAGAGGCAAGAGCAGGAACCAGTTTTAATTAGAGCCTTTTTAACAAAGAACCAAGGGTATTACCCGTGCTCTCACCATCAAGCAATAATTGAGATGCAATCGTTTAAACAAAGCGCAACAAGTGTCCATTTACCCAAAGCCATTGTTAAATATCTACTAGTAGATAATTTTCAAAATTATAATGTGCCATGAATATGCAAATCACTGTCCATCTTTAGCATTAAGAATAATCACCTTTAAAAAACAAAACACAACAAAAAAAAAACCCAACAAAAAAACCTCACCACCACACAAGAAATACAACTGAAAGCCAAACAGCTATTTTGCAGCAGAATTTGAAGAGTGTTTTAAACATGTCAATGCTGATTTAAAAGGAGGGTGGGAAAGAAGTGACGGCTCCGCTTTTGGGCCATTAAACTCTGCCTGGAAAGCCCTCTTTTCTACAGCATTAGCCTGTGCTGTAAGTCTGCAATTATGCAGAGAACATGTTAATTTTTAATTCAGAATGCTAACCCTTTTTTATAGACAGGCCCTGAATGTCAATTCCTCTCGCAGATGACTGCGGGCACCGACATGCCCGAATTCAGCTCCTGGTGGTAAAAGCACGCTCTCCCTGGGAGGTTACGGCACTGCGCGTCGGAAAGCACCCCAACGCCGTAGTTTTTTTGCGGAACTGTTGTCTCAGCATCGTAGCAGGCAAAATCCTCTGAACCCCACAGCCTATTAAACCCGAACCATGTGGTCACTGACAGTCACACCTTCATTTCAGCATTCTTCTGTCTAGCTACTGAATCTCTAACACAATTTCACAAGAAGCTGAATTCCCATGTCCCTCGCATTCCCAAACACAGGGAAGCGCAGGACGAGGAAGTTAACGTAACGCTGCCTAGAGGCCCACACCAAGCTAATGACTGTCAAACACTAAGCCCATCTTTCACCTCTTCTGACTCCTACTGATGCCTGCAATCCACGGAGGGACCTGACTTAAGAGCACACTTTGACACAGTCCAGCAATGAATTATTAACTCCAGCAGAAGCCGCAAAGCATCAGCGAGGAGCAATCATGATCCTCCTACTACGATTAACCAGAATGCAATTATCAATGCTCCTGCTTTTCACAAAATGTCTCCGAATTCTCCATCACACAGAGCCCAAAAAGCACCACATAGGCACGCACACTCACACATAGAAAAGCAGAAACAATTCTGTGCTTTCACCTTTGTTTCTTCAGGGTTATATTATCAATTGCAAAGGGTCTGAGAAAAGAAAGGTCTGCCTTCCCTGCTGCATTACAGCAATTATACATAGACTCACATCACTGGAAGAAGGGTGACACATGCAGAATCAAGCCCACATTCTTAATTTCCACAGTAATTCAATCCATGCAGCCACGGAAACCTGCCAGCAGTTTCAGAACCATCCTTTCCCATGTTACATCACGTAGCAGAGGCTGTTCCCAGCCCAGGGCCCGACTGGGCACTTACACGTCAGCAGCCGTGGCTCCCAGCCTGCTCACCCACAGTGGACAGCTGAAGACAGATACATCCAGCTCTTACTGCTATGAATGCTGCCCAAAAGGGTGTCCCCTCTGAAAGGCAGGCAGATGGGGACCACTCTGCAAGTTGGATGTAATCTGTGAGCCTCCTGCAGCATCCCAACGTACAGGAATAACCACTTGCTCAGCTCTCTGCCGAAGGAATCTAGACAGTCCCCAGTATTAAACCAAAAGGTGCCAAGAGGCAACAAACATTAGTGATGGACCTAAGAAGACCTGCTGAATCCTAAGACGTGCAAGGATGTTTGCTTGGATACCATGCAGTTCCACAATTAGCAGTGAAGATGCAGAGTAAATACAGCATTTTAGGTTTTCCTTAGCAAGGAAGCTAAATTTGTACTTCTCCTTTAATTACAGCTGCCAGCTCTGAAGAAAGTGGCACTAGAACTACTGGCCCGCATGGGAAACGAACACTCACAAGCACAATGGTTAAAATCGACCACAGCAGTGCATGCCTGCTTTGTCAAACCATCCCAGTATTTTTCATAGTGAAAGCACAACTGAAATCATTATTGGCATCTTGGCGGGCTTAATTAGAAGTCGGGTCTGTTCTATTCAGGTCTTTATACTGCACTTGTTACATTAACATCCAAGCGCCTTCCAGTCCTGTATTAGTGACATGACTAACAGCTGTCACATGTTGTTTGTTCTCTTCTCCCTTTCCTGGGGGAGCGGAAACGCAGCGCTCAAGGGGATCACGGAACAGCCAACAACTGGGACAGGAGATTCCCTCAGCCCTGGCTCAGCCTTCTCACACAGCGCATGTGCTGGCCATGCCTGCTTGGTTAGTGGTTTATTATCACCGACACCATAATGTGCGTAATAAGAAGCTGTACATATTAAAAGATAGGTTAGCACCAAGCCTCTTCCCAGTAACATTTCTATGCAGGACTGACAGAATTGGAAGATAAACAAAAATATGTCCTTTGTGGACCAAATCAAGCCACGAGGAGTTTATCACTTCATTTCTCTGGCGGACAATCCTTGCCTTGTCATCTTACATTAGACAATACTGAGGATACAACTTCCAGCAGAGGAAATAAAAGTGTCCACCTCCTGAGTTTGACTGAAAAAGGAAGACTAAGGCATGTACAACTTATCCTGCCCTTAAATCCCTTCCAAAACACACCATATCTTAAAGCTACAGAGGTTTCACCTGGAATATGAGAACTAGAAGACTGAAGCTAGTAATTTTATTTCTTTTGTGCTCACATGCCTTTCACCTTTTCCTAATGATCCTCCATCCATACACGTGTCCTTTTTATGTTGAAAAGTACTTATATCACCTTGCTTTTGAGTTATCATCCAGTATTTTTTTTTTTGCAAAGACTGTTACAAGTATTGAGATAGCTAGAGAACAGGAAGAGCGAGAAGGAAAAGAACTGGGAGGGATCAAATCTTAGAGCTCAATCAAGATGATGAAGGATCAGCAATGCTCCGTGTCTTAAGGTCAGCTAGCTGTGATTAGGCAGACACTTCTAGTAGAAGCAAATGCCTGGAGAAAGGTCAAACTCAAGAACATAAACTTGGTAGAGATTTGGAAACAATGGGCTGCAGGGAAGGAGACCCTCACCACCACCTCCTCCCCACGTGTCCATGCAAACCCTTCAAAACTGAAGGTAGTAGAACCCCCTGAAAACTGAGTTACAAACTGCTAGAAGAGAAACAAGGACTCATTCAAGGCGAGCGAGGGGAACACACGTAGCTTCCATTTAATGCAATGTGCATAGCCATACAAAACGGGGATTAGCCTTTCACAAAACAAGAACAACCTTTTCAAGTGTATAGATAAAAAAAGTCTGAGGAAGGGACAGAGGCTGCCTCAGAAAAGTATTAAAAGGACAAAGTGACTTCCAAATAGAGATCACTGATCAGTAGTGGCCAAGACTAAAATATCTAAAGACTGATTAGTGGTTTAGACAAAAACGTGTTATTAATCTTCCTTCAGCTCTTGCTACACACGCACCCATACTGCAAGTTCACTGCAGAAAGTAACACTGAATTTATGTTCTGTCCTGGCCCCACAGGAGCAGCCAGGGCTTCGGTGGGTACCCAGAGAGATGTGTCTGTCACCACAGCCACCGCAGAAGCACAAAGGCTGTGCTGCTCCACTTGCTCAAAATGGGGAAGTTATTTCTTCCAGTTACGATTCTACCTTAGTGTGCTCACCTGCTTTTTGCTGGATACATACAATCAGCTACTGCACTTAGAGACATCCACTTAGCATTTATCAACAAGCATAATGATCACACTGCAGGTTTCAAGGGCATTATTTGGTCAGTGAACTTTCCTGTAAAATTACTTTGCTGATTCATTAACATCATGTAACTTACATGTTCACGAAAAACAGACCCACCAAATATCGTTTATTCTTCTCCCCCGCCCTGATCAGAGAAGACTCCAGTTGTCACTAGAGATCTTGCTGCACTGCAGGCTCAGACGCGCACATTGTAAGATGCCTTACTGCAGAAGATCCTTCTGCACACAAAGAGGGCAGCCAGGATCCCGAAACACACGTTTCGCTCATGAAAAGTCGTAAACACTTAACGTTTAGCACTCAGGAGGCACATCCAGCAATACAGCTGCTTTAACTTTGGTCACCAAGCAAAACGTAGGTGCCTCCCACCCGTCTTCACAGGGAATTGTAGCTCTACTACTGCACCGTGCTGTATAATACAGAGACATCCAGGGAAGCAGCTTCCTTCCCGCTGTTGCTGGGCTGCAGATGTGTTTACTCGGAGTGGGTGAAACCACTCTCCGTGTGCTATTCATGAAGCAAACACTTCCTTGCGGACTAGCAGTTCTGGTCACATGGTGATGATAAATCACATCAATGCATATTTTTATATTAAAATATCACTTGCTATCAATTATTCTTAATGACTGTGAACTAGAGTCTTGCAAGTAGCATTAATTCTTGGAAGTAAAGACATGCTGGAGGCAGAGATAAAGAATCTTTGGTTTTCTTTAAAGAAAAATTTACTAATATTTGCTCCAAATAAGATGTTCCAGCTTCTAAAGTCTAATACTACCCAAAATGCATTCCCCCTATGGTCCTCCATGATCAGCAAGGGCCTCTCTTGCAAGTCCATGTGTTCTTTCAAAACAGATTCTCTTTGCTATTTAATTTGAGAGCCTTAGGTGTTAAGCATTCCAGGAATACAATCAAATTCTGCCCCTTCCAGGCCTACGGGGACACCTATTAATTCACCCTCCTGGAGAGAGGGAGTTTATCATCTCTTGCAATTGCTAGTATTGAAAAAAGTAGAAGAGGGCAACTTAAATTGGCATTGCAATTATTTAAGTCTATAAATAGTTGTTGCCACAGTGTAAATTAAATTGCTGTACAGTAACATCCTTTCTTTTCTACCTTTTAAAGTTAAACTCTGATTAACTCAGGTAAACAGGGACCATGCCATATGAGAGTCCACAGAAAGTGAATACGAGTGCTTAGAAATTGGGTTGTACTCCACACAAACATGAGCTGAAAATCCGAAGTAGCTTGTTAGAGTCTCTCTTTTTCACTTAGTACGAAAGAGAAGAGACTCATTTCCAAATTGCTTCATCATCTGTCACCCAAACTCAAAATATTTAAAATTCACCATAAATTTCCACAGAGCAACCACAGTATAGAAAAAAATCTGAACATTTTTCTCCAGCGTTTTTGTATGTTTTGGAAAAACAGCTGAACAATGATGACAGCTGCCTTTGCACAGAACGATCAGATTTGGCAGACTACTGAAGTACGGGAATGGAGAAGGTCAGATGGGTGGGGAAAGAGCACTAAACTCAAAATATTCCATGGCAGGAAAAAAAAAAAAGTTTGAACACAAATACCACTGGACCACTCACATTGGTATTTGCTTCAGAGATGGAGCAACTGCTACTACTTCCCAGTGAGACAAAAGTATTTTTTTTGGCAAAAGTATCACACTAAGTTATTTTAAAAAGGTAGTCTCTAAGAGGCAACAATCCTACCTTACAAAATCTTATTATTTAATGGAAAGCTGAAACGATAGGAAAGGAACTGCAGCAAGTCTTGGCTACAGTCTGAGGGAGAAAGATTAAATAACGCTCAGGAGAGCAGCCAGAGGGCAAACTCTTGGCTCCTCACCTTTTGTCCAGTGTTTCTCCTCACATTCAGTAGAGCAGAAAGGTGTTTAAGTCTCCTTTAATTTCCAGTATTTGTTTCTGTCATGAAGTATTTACCTTTTGTGTAATTATTGTTCTTCATGGCAGGTTGTAACAGACAGCAATATGACCCAACAGAACCAGATAGCTGAAACAATGCCCTTTTCCACCAAAACTGTGCTCATGTCACCACCCAAAACCAGAGACATGCATAAACAAAAGTAAGCTTAATTCTTCCTGTTTTGTGAAAGTTTGTGTTTCTGTAAAAGGAAGACAGAAGAGGACATAGAAATGGCAGACAGAAAACTGGAGATGTACCTGAAGGAGCACTGGGTACCTGTCAGAGAGCAATTAGAAAGGAAAGGCTTGAGTAACTGCTGGCTGACTGCCGTGGCAAATAATTCACAGCAATTAAAGTTTCCCCTCCTGTCTACCTTACCAACACAAAAAAAAGCCACCACTGCCATCAGGACAGCTGCTTTGCACAAATATTGTTCCTGTACAAGAACAATAGCATCAGGCCTTCCATACCTACCTCTTCAAAACCTGATGCAGTCTTTTCTACAAGCTGGAAAGCGATCCAGTTCGTAGCATGGTCCCAAGATTCAAGCAGAGGGGACCAAGAGGAACATGCACCATTAATGAAGCATCCCCGGGAACTGAGCACAGCACAGATTATTGATGGTGCTGCAGGGAAGAGAGAGCAAGCCCTACCCCATATCTGAGAAGAATCAGAGGATGACAACAGGCATGGTTTTATGGGCAGTGCTACTAACACGCATCACACTTGTGAAGCAATACAAACAAACCTTTCCTCTAGGAAAAACAATGACTACTTTTAAACTAATAAATTAAAGAGCCAGTAATATTACTCTGCATCCCTGAACATCTATCAGTAGCTCTGCAAGCACCAGGCATCTTAAAAGGCAGAAAATTTTAAAATTTTAAGAGGCACAAACCCCAAAATATCAGGATTCCTGCCTGCCTCCCTCTGTCTTCTTCTCAGCATCTCCTGCTTCAGAGGTTCATTTCAGTATGTGAAGGTTAACAAATACAAAAACACAAGGAAACTCAAGAGTTGCCTATTTGTCTTTTTTTTTTTTTTAAATCCCAACCACATTAGTACTTTTGGATAGCCAAATTGTATTATAAAATGCAGGATTTCAAAATTCTGGCACCAAGCCAGCATTTTAATGGCCATTCAAACACTAAGGAAATGGTTGTGCATTAAGCCTACCAATAAGTCAACAATCAATACTTCAGTATTACAGTAAAAATACAATGCACCCTTTATAACTGTCTCTGGCCTCATCCTTCTTTGTCGAGCTAGCTCAACCCTAAAAAAAAAAAAAGAAAAAGAAAAAATAGAGAAGTGTCTTGAAGCAAGAAATGAAGTACACATGATTTCACAGCCACCAAACATTTTTCTTTAAAGCTAGACCTAATTGGTCCTTTAGACTGCACAGATTTTTTTCTTCAGCTGTGTACTGACAGGGCAGAAAACTCAGGAATAAAAAGGACAGAAGTTCAGACACAAAATTAATCAAGCAGGTCAATAGGTAAGAGCAGCAAAATAAAGAAACCTCAAACAGCTAAGCCCCCAGCAACGGCAGATTAGGAGCCTGGTTCCAACTTTATCTCCAAAAAGCATCTCAGTCAAAAGAAAACAAAAAAGGATTGCATCAAAGCATACTAACATTCGGGTTTTAATCCAATTCGTAGATTTTAATTGCCTGCAAATCATCAGTCCTGTATGTCCCTTCTCAACATATTCTATCAGTTTGATCAAATGAAGCCGACGGCAGGCTCTGCAGAATAAGAGACTTGGACTCTCTCTGGAAAGTGTGAGCATCAGGCAGTATTGCTCTGCAATAGAATAAATGCTTTAAATTTAGTTAACTCTGGCTTCCCATTCTGAGCCATGGCCACGAGGTCGAGGCACTGCTGTATTTCCGAACAGTGGAAAAAAACCCCACAGTTTATGGGCGCTTGGAGCAGTTGCGTACGTCCGCAGAAAGGTTCAGGGCAAGCCTGTTTTTCAGAAAGAAATGGTGGCAGTCATTGATCCAATCCTGTGAAACCTGAACATAAAACCAAAAGGACAAAAACAATCAAATTCATCATTTTTATCTCCACAGCCTAGTAAGCTCAGTGCTGAAATGGAACTTCATCATGGAACAGTTAAGCCAGAATAATAGCTTGGGTAAACAGGCTAACCAAATTCTCCATTTTCTTCTCCGAGTCTGCAAATACACAGAGGGAAACAGAGAATGATTGTTTCAGAAATCCCTCCACAGATCCCTTACGTTTATTTGCTAAAATTATCTCGCATCCCTGAGGTTTCAGTTACAAACAAGCGCACAGCAAAGCTGGGAATTTAGCAAGACTTTTTGCTCCTGTTTTGAAGCGATGGCACCTGCACCTTGAGGCTGAGCTCTCCAAAAGCCCAACGATGGAAGCCTAGCAGCCGGGGAACAGACGACTCAATTCCTTGTAGGCCTCAGAGCAATTCATGGGTGCATGCTGCAAGCTCAGCAGCTGGGTACATGCCCAGCAATAGGCTAGGCCGGACCTCTGGGTCTGGGTTTTGCTACCTCATCTCTCTCTACAATCAGACACATCCTAAATAATCCACCTCAAGAGTCACCACGCTACAAAATACTGCTGCATAAAATTATTATATTGGGTAGCAAGCAGAAGTTGTCTTGACTCAGGCTTTAGCCTATGACTCTAATCAACTGACAGTTTAATCAAAGGATTTTTGCAGGACCACAGTTCCAGCTCAGGACAGCAACTAATAGCAGCCTTGGTATACTTTCAGCTCACAGAAGCTGGAGATCTCCAGCCCAAACTGGTGATAGCCACCGCAGGCGTCTTGACCATGAAAGGGTGGTTTCAGCAGAGCTGCTAATGGACAGGCGTTTGCAGCACAGCTTCAGTTTCTTGTTTCGGGGGGGAAAGGAGCTCTGCCGACAGTCACTGTACCACAAGGCCAGCCAAGGGCTGTGCTTCTCAGCACTGATAAACCAGGAAACGACTGATGGAGAGAAACCACCTTATTTTTCACAAGGTCTGGTGTGTGAGGGAGGACAGGTGGAGGCCAGTTAAATGCTGTCAAATACTGATCAGGACTGTCAACAATAAAGAAATCTGAGGAAACAGTAAAAAGGAAAACATCCATCTAAGCATCCACTGCAGTATCTCACAAGCTTGTGAGAGCCAGCGGTAAAGGCAATTTTTATTTCTCAGGTGAAGGAACTGACACATCGGAAGGCATTTCTTGAACTCAAAGTAGAGCATGAAAATCATGACAAAAATTGGATCAAAATCCAGCTTTCCCAATTTCCCACACTGAAAAACAGCTGCCACAGAAGGCTGTTTTCTAAGTAAATATACCCATCATGGGGTGCCAGTCAGGCAAGGATCCAAAAATTCAAGGGTCAGGCGCTATTCAATATTTGAATCAGTGCAATAAAACACTGTATAAATATTTAAACTGGCACTCCTGCTCCAAAATACTCTTGGAACACATTTCAGTTGCCTGCTTTCAAAGTTTATAACAGACATTCCCTTCTTCCTTCTGTCCTATGGAACCTCTGATAAAACTCCATTCCCTGCTCCTCCGCAGCACATCTGTCAGCAGTTTGCTGGTTTGTTTTGAATGTGCTGCTTTCAGTCAGCAAGGACAAATGGATAAATCTAAAGCGCTGAAATCCTATATCCTTTGCTCTTTGAGGCCTTGTTCTAAATTCCCCCAACAACAACAACAAAAAAAAAAACCCCACCACCCCACAACAAAACTCCAGAACACTCTCCATTTTTATATCTCATTTATAACCTCTGGCTTCAAAGGCTAAAGCTTGGGCTCCATTTTAGCTCTTCTTATGATGTGCGCTATAAAACAACAGAAGACAATTTGTTGTTAGACACTTCCAAACTATGAAGGACACATAATATTTGCTTAGATCTGAATATCTGACTTCTCAAGAAGTCAAAGCACAGTGACAAATGCATTTTGGTATTCCACCTGCAACTGAATCTCTTAATTGTTTTAGCTTGACACAGAAAAAACACCAGTCATTGATATAAGTTATGATTATGAGACTGTAGGGCAATATTTTCCTATTTTTAATCATTACCTGTGCTGCCCTGCCCAGTCTCCTATGAACAGTGAGATAGAAGTTGCTGTAAACGGAGGTAAAAGTTATGCAGATGCGCTCTGCCAAGACCCACCTGGTTGCACACTAACAATTCAATCCATTCCTGAGATCATTCAGTTCCAGGATCTCCCCAGTTACACTCAATACTGATTAGCAGAACCTGCTCCTATTTCAGCCTTCATTTCCCTGTGCTTCTGTATCCTAAGCCTGTCAGTGTAATTGTGCTCCAAAACAGCTGAAGATTCTCTTGAAAATAAAGTTTAAAACTCTGTTAAAAGATATTTCAATAACACCTACATTCTAAGATCACTAAGTTTTTTTCATAATAAACATGCCTAGCTACTGTCCACAGAAATTTGATAGAACATCTGATATCTGCAGAGATTTGCTTCTCCTATTGGTAGCAATACCTTGATCAGCAGATGTTCCTAATAGCACCTATCCAAGTCCTTCAAGAGATAAATAGTAAAAACAAACAAACAAAAATCCCAAACCAAACCCAAAAACCAAGGAACGAAAGATAGCTCTTCCTTAGCAGTTTTAGTTTTGCTGGGCTACCAGAAGTAACAAGCATTCCAATCTTTGTTATGAACGCAAAAGGAAGCTCTAATGATCCCGCAAAGAAGATTACTCAGTCAGAACGTATCACGGTGTACGAAAAGGCACTGCTTTCATACAAACACTTCAAAGGGCAGCGCTGTACTTGCATCATTTATACTCATGGTGGCCCTGGAAAAGTCCAAAGCAATGAGCTGTGAGACTGTCAGTCTGAGTAAAAAGGATTTAGACTGTGAAGCTGTGCCCATCATCCACAGTTAAATTTATTACTACACTACATAGTTCTAGAAAGGCCAGTACTTCAGCCTTTCAAATCTGGTGCTTTTCAGTGCCACCAGCCTTACCCTAAGCAGCATTACTGCGTGACCACTTGGAAGCCTCTCCATCAGAGGAAGAGCTTGCCACTGCTGGTGCTGACACGGTGTCACTCCTGATTTGTTCTGAAAGCTGTAAGTTCATTTTTTAAGATAATTAGTGAATTTTACATATAGCAAGGCCAGCGATCTGGTGCTATAACTGTAGTAAAGGGTTGTTTCAAAAGTGGAGAAACCTGGAGTAAAATAGATCAATAAGCTTGGAGTTATGTTTAAACTCTGAGGTCCTACCTACCCCGCCCAAGAACAAAAACATCCAGGAAGTTACACATTTAACAGAACTCCTCTGCTTCTCAAGGAAGTGCATTAACTACACATTCAGCTTATAAAAGTAAATTGCAACACTTGGTTAAAAATAAACTGTGAAAGAAATGAGAAGCTCTTTTCTTTAGTCACACGTGACAATGATTCAATTTCACTGTCTACTGCGTGCATTTTGTATAAGGCAGACAGGTACCGGATTCTGGTCATGACAGTTTTCAATTTATCACTCTGGAACTTCAGTTAGAACAAGGATTAAATCAAGCAAGCCACCGCCTTTGGCACTACTGTGAGCATCTCACTACTGTGAGGGCACAGTCTGCCTGGCTATCTATGGTCTTCTGTGGCACGTACAACCAGATTGTAACTCTTGTGCCACATGCAGTGCAAAAGTGAGCCTTTGCCAGTTCAACTTAAAGTCAATTAACCAGCATATAAAATAGTGCCAGTAAAAGCCATTTCCATTACAAGTGGTGGCCATCTTTCTCCTCCTTCAGCATCCAACTCTTTCTAATTTTGAGTTTTCCATGTTAAGGTTCATATAAAATATCAGAGAAAAATTATGTTTTAAGAAACCAGTTAAACGCTTGCTCCTACTAACTGAGATACACGTGGCCATGGACCGTACAGAGAACGTCTTCTGCACAGTATCTTCATGTAACGAGTACAGGCTTCAGAGAAAAATGGGAAAAGCTTACATCGTTGTCTTTGGTGTGAGATGGCCATAACCATCCAGGATGCTTGCAACAAGACGAACACTGGATTTGCATATCCCAGTACCAAGGTGCGTTCTTTCCTCTAGATGTCAAAGGTCTACATAAAATAAATGAAGTTAGAAACTCCTCTGAGGTGGCAAGATGAACCTTCTCTGGGTCCACAGGGGCACTTCCCACACGCAACATGTTCTGCTGAGCCGTCTCTGCAACAACATGAGTCTTTAAATTGTGCTTCCCACCTTCCCCTCAGAATACGCTGTTTCAAGCAACATTTGTTGCCAGGATGCATTGCTAATACATAATATATTGGCTGGAAATTAGTATTTCATCTCAGAGAGAAAGTGTTACAGGCACTTCTTAAAAGGCAATGAAGGCAAAAGAATTTGAGGAAGAAATCTGGTGAGACAAACAGAGCAAACCTATAAGCAAGAGAAGACATCTATTGAGACCAGCGACTGAATCCTGCCCTTTAAGACAGACTGCAGATTCAATCCCCTGATGCTCATTTTACTGCTGGAAAGAGATCTGTTCTTCTATTCTGCTGCAAAATGATATTATTTCCCCACAAAGCTTAGCTTTGGGTATTTATTGTAGGGATAACTTCTGACTGAAAAGCAAGACTTGCTTCTGCTGCCTTCTGACAGCTTTCAAATGTCATAGCTTAACACACCTTACATGCTGGAGGGATTCCTCTGAAAGAAAATGCAAAAGGCTTGGACAAAGCAGGGAAAAAGGAAGCGAGCACAGTAACCCAGAGGACAGAATGGAGTTAACTATTCTGCCACGGTGACTAACAGGAATATAACTGAGTGATAAGTTACAGATCAAGTCTTAGTCAAAGTTTTTCCATGACTACTTGCTAGTAATCCCTTCCCAGCTCAGCTCCCACCTGTCCCAGCAACAAGCCAGAGCAGGTGGGCACCTTGAGTGCCTGTTCACATAATTCACTAAGTCATAAGCTTCTGTTAAAAACAGAAACCGTTGAGAAGACACAAAGTTTTTCCTCAGAAAAGGAAAAAAAATATCAAGAGGACATTAGAAAAGACAGCAAATAAGGCATCTAAGGGTACAAAACCACAGACAAACAACAAAACATTTACCACAGCACATTAACTAATTATGTACAGCACTATCATGCACTTCATCCTACAGGCAAATATGAAGCCAAAACATTAACCTCAAGTCAAACAGCAAAACAAAAATAAGAGAAGCAATATTGATTCACTGTATCTGTTGAGTAATCAAGCTTCTTACCATTAGAAATGAGCTGCAAATTTCCTGGATAAGCCATCTTTAACCTTGGAAAAATTAAATCAAGCTGAACAGGGACTAAGAACAGAAATGTAGCAGGGTTTGCTCCATGAGAAGCAAGAGTACAGTGTCCAGATGTGTACTTCCGCAGCGAGGTGGATCTCTGCATTCAGCTTTCACGAGGGCCTCAAGATGGGCATGGTCTCTTTTAGTCGAGACAATGGTGGGCCTTTTGACTACTGAATTATTGCTTATTTCAGATTTGTTATAGTCTTTAGGTTTTTGTATCTACTTAACAGACAGAGTAAGAGGATTTAAACATGCTACTTTCTGTTACAAGCCTTGGGGCAGGAGAGGAAAAAAAAATAATAAGTGTTTCAGAGTTACTATAAGGTAAGCATAGCAGGCAAAATCAATTACTGCTGAGAGGGTCTGGAGATAACATGAAGGTTCCCACTCATCTATTTGAGATGTGGGGGGTTTCCCTCCCCCCCTCCATTCCCTCCCCTACTTCTATTCAGAAATGTCTTTTCTCATACATTAGAACCTGGCCTGTAGAATCCTACTGGCTTGCAAACACATTTAGAGATAAGGATTTGTCATGATACTGTACGGTATCCCCACCTGTGCACTCCCATTTATCTGACATGAAAATCAAATCCTTCACAGATTGCTCCTTCTGCCTTTCACACTGAGTTTGGCTACACAGAACTTTATTATCAGAGAAACCAAACAATGATGTGGCTTTATCAAGAACACCGTGTAAGCTGGACAGCCACTCTCAAAAGAAAACTGGCAGGACAGATTTGGGGAATTAGCAAGAGCATGTATATCCCCTCACGGAACGTGAGATGAGAACACTTTCGGGATGGATAACATTAAAAAGGAATCAAATAAGAGCTGGTACTTTAAAAGTCTGTAAAATAAATTATCTAGAAAGGGCAGATCCAGAAATCCAGTCCATACAGGTCTGAACAACAAGGAAAGGATGTCTGTCTAAATGATGCCAAGCTCAAAACCAATAAAAGGAAATAAATTTTAACACAATCTGTAATTGAATTGTGGAACTTACTACCACAGGAAGATGGCAAGGCCAAAAACATAATGGGATTAAAAACTGACTCAGTATGTATATGGATATTGACAATATCTAGAGCAGTGTTTAACAATAAAATTGGGGAAAGAATTTTTATCCCCCATACTTCAGGGTTTTAACCAATCTCTAACCACTAGAGAAGAGGGTGAAGTCTAATAAAGCAAGCAGATATCCCCATGAACATCTCTGTCAGTGTTTCTCCTCCGAATTATCTCATGCTGGTCATAAGCACATAAAGGCAACTGAATAGATGTGTCCCAAATCCGATCTAATAAATCAACAATGACAAATTCTGTTTCAGCTAATCCCACATCCCCAATTCAAGTCTAGGATTGCCAATTGAACCGTTCAAAAAGGTTTAAAAGCTGCTGAAATTGAAATTAAGCACTAACGCGTTTACCACAGTCTTTCCTCGTTCACCAGCTTCTGAAGAGCACTCACATAACACCGGCAAGCTTTCCCTTTGCTCCCTGAAAAACACCACAAGTCAGAAAACCTCTCTCCCCTTCCCCACCTCCACCCCACAACAACACTGAAGATATCACATAACCCAGAAGTCGGTGCTTTGACAGGACAGTCCACAGAGACTTGCACTGCAGTCACAAAAGCTGGCAACATGCAATTTTATTCTATATAAAGTTAGTTTTAAAACTAAGTGTCTCTAAGCTCTCAAGCCATTTTTACCAAGCAACAATTAAGCATACTGTTCCAATTAACTTAAAAGGTAATCTGTTAGCTGTGGCTCAAAATGCTGCATAAGCAGATCCTTTCTGGCAGAAGCACCATGCATCCTGCATGCTTGCTGGGATACAAATAATGGAATGGTATAGAAAATTTCCAGCTCATCTCCCTAAGCTTCTTTTTATTGTTTCCATGCACACAGAAAAACAAGACGAAACGTTTTGCAACAATCGCTTTTTGTTTAAACAGGAGTTTAATGATTTAGCTCAAAGTAAGTAAATAACCCTCTTGCACCCAAAATACTGTCAGAGCACAGACCCCAGTAAAGAGTGGGTAGGAGGTAATAAATGGATCCAAAGGAGGAAAGCAAAGGGAGTAAGAGAAAAAATATGAGAGTGGAAGAAAGATGAAAAATAAAGGACAGGAAGGAAAACAGAAAAGAGGCAGCGAGAACAGAAGTTGTGCCAAAAATCTAAATGAGTGAAGCAAATGCACAAGTCCTTAGTTCCACCTCAAAAGGCTGCAACTTTCTTTTGGGAGTGTATCTTGGCAGGAATAAGAATTCATTTTGACTTCAAAAAGGGAAGTTAAAAAACATCCATATACACAACCCAAACACTTCTGCAAACTGCCAAAGTTTCGGGCTGCTGTTTTGCATGGGGAAGCTTAAGTACATCCACAGTACAATGCCCAGGGACTGGTAAACAGTTTACACACTTATTAGTGAGAGACTATTTTAAACCAAAGCTTGATAATGCCTAGGATTAAGATTTTGGATGTGGAGTCAAACTGACTAATTACTACAGCAGAGAGGAGGGCATGCACAACAATATACCTGTGGCCTTTCCCAGACTGATGAATTACAGAAATGGTTTGGTAATAAACCCCAGTGGAATTCATCAGTGGAGTAACACTTTCAAGAGGCCTGAGTAAATTAGGGGGGCTTGAAAGGAGGCGAGGGAGTCAAGAGCTGCAGCAGCTGCTGGTTTTCCTAATAGATTTGATGAACAGCCTTACTGGCAAGAAAGTGTCCAGGGTTTTATGCTGTTTGTGACCACAGGAGCACAGTGAGACAGTCTGGCCTGCTCATGTTACAAACTCCCCTTGTGAAAGAGTCATTTGTTTTGTACAGCTCACAGCACCATGAGTGATTAGTTGAGAAAGATGCTCAAGACAATGCTTAAGTCGTAAAGACACCAGCAAAAACCCCTGCAAAAACAATAATTTAGGAGAAAGGTAACAAACCCACCCCTCTTTGCATAGGTCAGCTCCAAGCCACACCGGCCCATTTCAGAACAGTTTGCTGAAGATCAGAATTCTTTTCTTCCTATTGCAGTTGGGAAATTTTCTTTATTTCTGCCTTTTAGGAGTATGAGCTGAAACGTCTACTGAATTAAATAAATAAATGTTCATTTCTCAGTCCCAAACCTACAGCCAAAATCCATTAGCCCACCGCAACACTGGGACTTAAAGGGAGACCTCTGCATGGCTACAAGCAGGGCTTCCCAAAGCCCAGTGTCTCTGTTTTCAGTTTCCACACAGGCACTAGAAGGACATACCATGGTCCACTCAGGAAAGAACCGGACTACTTCAAAAATAAATACGTTAAAAAGAAAAAATAGAAAAACCAAAACCCAAAACCCCCACACTCCCAACTGTGGTCTTATCCTGTTACTATGCAAAATGCTGTCAATATTTTAGAAACTCAATTTACCTTCTTGTTAATTTTTCACATTTCCCTAAATAACCTGTGCTGCTGTTAAATTCCAGCACAGCCCTGCAGATCTGTCATTTCAGAGCTATAACCAAGGTACTGGAAATCTCCGAATCCTCTCCCTTGAAGTCTGTGCTTTTTTCATAATGGTTTCAAAATTGATGGAAATGTCAATATTTTACAAAACAAAATGGAGTACTGCTTTGCAAGAGCTGCACTTGAGCCTCAAATAAATAAATAAACCCATCTCTTTAGCCCAAGTAATTGTTCTATCACATGATACGTGGAGGTGGCAAATTGCCAGGTTGCAAGAATTTGCATCATTGTTTCTTCTCACCAATCTTACAGCCACAGAGATGAAACCCTTCTGCTAAAATCTTCCAGCCCCAGGAAAGCACTAATTCCAACAGATCATTTGCACATGCTGAGCACACGCTGTCTAGGTCAGCCGCCAATACAAGACCTCAGCGAGCACTAAATTAACGGGACGGCGTGATGTTCGGAGGTACTGCGCTCCCAGAAGTGCTGTCCTCCTGGTAAGATGCAACACGGATCCTGAAAGTCATTAACGATCCCACAACACTACTTGCAATAGTAACGCTGGGCCAAGCAGGCTCTTGGTGAAATTCTGACTCAGATGATGACATCCCATCAGCCGAGGCTTCGTCTAGAGCTTCAGCTACATGTGGCATTTTAAAGGGTCCTGCATGCTACTGAGACACACCTGCCTACGCCTCAGCACAGCAGAGGCTGCAGTTTGGATCCCCAAACTGCCTGTTGTACCACATTCGCCCCTTCATGGGGGTACAAGCTAACATGCAATTAGGAATTGGAACAATTTTCAAAGAACAAAACTACACAGCCTAAGAAGGAAAGAAGGGGAGGGGGGAACCAAGTAAAGTGTTATGACTCAAAACTGGGTCTCTGTTTTAAGATGTTTATGATAGACACTTCAAAGATGTTTATTAAAAGTCTACAGTCGTACCTATTTGAGATGCAAAGAACATCTCTGGATTAGGCAGGCAGGAAATATAAAGTGTGCCAGGACACAGCAGAATTTAAATAGATCAATAAACTTAGCTACTAGAACAAGAATTCTCAATTTTTCTATCTCATGACCTTGTATTAGCATAAAGTTTTGAAATGTCCCTTTCATACTCTCTTGTTTACCGTGATGAAAGGCAGAGCGTTTCACTTCTCTCCCAGTTCCTGACCCCTGAGGGTTAGGAATCCACAATCAGAACCATGATGAACTGGAAGATCACCACATAAATACTCCAGATAGCATGCAACCAAGCAAAGAAAAGAAATTTGAAATAATTCAGTATCACAGCATTTATGGAGTGACTAATCTGGTCAACTAACGGAACACCATAGAGTATTCTACATTAAACATGCCATGGTTGGGGTTTTTGGGGGGGTGCACGTGTTTGTTTTTAAGGTTAATAAGGTCAGGGTAATTTAAAACTGCACTACTAAATCATGCCACTAAAGCAGTAACAAGAACTAGAGAAAACTGCTGCTCAGATGTAAACTACGTGTGTGAGAGAAAAATCAAATAACACAAAAACCTCAAATACATTCACAATGATTTGAGCTTCTCTTCCCCCAACTTTTTAATACAGTACTATTCACTCACCTGTCTGATGCCAAAAGGAGCTTTTCGAGGTTTGTTTTGTTTTGTTTTTACTGAAAAAACCCCAAAATAAAAACCTTACAACAAAAAAAACCCACGCTGGCTACGAAATAGAGAAATCTGCACTCTTCAACCCCAGTCACATCCCAGTCTACGCACACCTTGGCATTTCCCAGGGCATTCTTCCATCAGCACAGGCCTTGGGAGGCTTGGGGCCAGCCTGTTCATTCGGAGGGGCCCTGGGAGACCGCTCAGTGTCAGGAAGGTGGCAGACAGGCCACTGAACCCCCCGCTGCCTCGCCAAGGCTGTGTGCTGCAGAAGCCCTTGCAAGTCTCATCACTGGGCAGAGAGCCACAGACAGGGCTGCAGCTATCCTTTAGAGGTTTATGTAAAATTGTTACACGTTACCTAAAAGAAGGGAGACATGCAAACACATCAGAGACGAGGAAGTTTCTGTAATTTATATTTCTAAGGTCCACATCCTTAAGTCCATTTGTTGCATGTCAAAATACTCGTTCATTCCACATCACTGTGTTCTTCAGTTGTGTTAAATGTGGCCAGAGACAGTTTTAATTACCAGGATATTTATATTCTTGATTTACATGCCTAAATGTATACATTAAGGGTCAAACTCTAAATTAAATCAGTGAGAACCTAGGCAAAGAAGACAGCATGCACTAGTAATGGGAGGAAAAAAAATACTTCTGAGAACCTTTGTAGAGAGCTATTTTTGGAGTATAAGATTTCTACAGCTTTTGAAGAATTCACAACTGTAACCACAAACAATATTTTTCATTTGGATTGCAGCAATGCCAAGAAACCAACAGCTAACAACCAACCCTAAAAAACCCAAGGTAGAAGGTCGTCCTCTTGCATTCACTGTCCCGGGTCTGCAATGGTTAAAAGGTCCCCACAGCTGTGCTGGCATCATTGATTAGGGTGAACAAGGAAGCTACAGAAAAGTAAAGCCACCTTAATTTCAAGCTCCATTAGAACTGAAGGACTTGTGGGGGGAGAAATCAATGTTTGGCAAATGGGAACGGACAAAATCTGCAAAAGGAAAAATGCATTTTCAGGCTAAGCTAATGCAGACAATGGATGGTGAACAGCACTTGAGGTTGCCCCTTTAAGGTTGTGTCAGCATTTCCATTTATAAACTCTGATTTTAGTTACACTCCAGTAGATTACCACAGGCTTTGGTATTATTCTAGCAGATACCACAAAGTACATCACAAATGATAATACAAAATAGCAGGAAGAGCTCACTGGTTGAATAATGCACCCTTTCGGTACCTGATGTCAGAGTAAGCGTTTTTAAATTCTGAGTCATAGGCACATACACACACACAACCAGAACATACAGTGCTGGGGCGAGCATCCTGGGACCAGATTGTACCGACACTAAAACAGAAGTCAAAGCTGCCTTTGATGCAAAGCCTGTTTATGGTACTCTGAAAAACTTGAAAGTATCCCAGATACTTAATTTCAGTCTGCCTCATTTGCCACTTGGACAGATTTCAGTCTAACCTTCTGCCCTCATTTAGATAAAAGCTCTTACTGCTGTATCTGGACCTCCAAAGAGCTACTCAGTCAATACTCTGAACATCCACACCCAGAAATCAAAACCAACCCTGGTACGCAACCTTTAATTTCAGTTCTGCCTGGATCAGAAGGTCAAGGTGAAACTGTTGTACAAATGGATAATTCAACAAAATTTTCCTTCAGTGTAACGGACCAGGACTTCACCCCAAACTTTAAGCAGACAAGCAATGTATGCAAGGAGAGCCCGTGTTTGCTTCTAGTATTTATTTCACAGATCTGCAAAGAGCTGGACCAAACCTTAAAAAAGTGAGAGCAACACCATTTCTTAAAATTACCACCATGCCTTCGGGCTTAGACATTTCAAAACAAGCATACAGGGAGTATAAATCTAGTATCAAGCCGTCGTGACACGTCCAAAACGCAAAACACACAGAAAAAGCATAACATATACTGTAATCAGTCAAGAAATCTTGGTAGGTATGAAGCAGGCCTTGGGGTACCTACCTACCCTCCCAGGTACCCCAAACAAGTTCACTAGAGCAGCACTGAGCCTCTCTGACACCCGCACATAAACCAGACAGCCTGGGTGCAAGAGTCAAGTCCCAGCGAACACATTACGCAGCCTTCCCATATCCTTGTAATTGTTCCTCCTTGGGCTGCCACTACTGCGACCCGAGAGAGGTCTGCTATGACAGCACTCACTAGAAGAGGACATCTTAGTTTGTACCTTTGGAAGTGTGAAGACAGACTTTTCTGAGCAGAACGTCAATATTGAAGTTTATACACATAGCCAGCTTGCATGATCAACCCTTACCTGGGATTTTTACAAGCCACAAAGAAACAAACAAACAAACAAAAAAAAATCAACACAGATGTATGTGCTAAATACAGCATCAAGAACATCCAGAATCACTTGACTATCATATTCAACTCTGAAAAAATTTTGCCAAAACAGGGCTTTTTGACAATTTAGAAAATCTCCATCTTTATAAACTCTTGGCACAGGAATGGTTATGAACTAGATTTGCTGCGAGAAGTGTTGGTTGTGGTCCATGCAATTTAAGAACACAATATTTGAAATGAAAGAGGAAAAATACAAATTCCTATAATTTAATGGCAAGCCTACAGTCTTTTTCATAATCTTCCCGGCCTACTGCTCTAGTGGGAGACATTTCCTGGACTTACAACCCTTTTATGTGCAAGCAATCTACATTTTACAACTGATAAATAATTCAGATAATTAACTGAGCTGCAATTTGGTGCACTTCTTTTTAGTCAGCACTATAGAGTACCATTTAAAAGAGGTTCTGTACAGAAAGACCCTCTTGCTTGTTAACCCAAGCTGAGGCTTCTACTAAGGTGAATTCCTAAATTCTCTTAACGCTTTCTGAATGTCTCACATCAGCATCCTGGGATTTCGTGCCCTAGGATGCTCCCCTTTGATTTTTCTTGCTGTGTTTTGCTTTCTATGTAAGAAACGGGATATTTCCTGGAATTTTCCTTCTGCAGTGCTGAATGCCATCAGTTGAGAGAATAGATTCTAGCATATCTCTCTATGCTGCCCACATACAGGCTGCTAGAATAGACCGCAACACAAGAAGCAACAGAGACAATTAATAAATACTTTAGGTAAGAAAGTTGGAGAAGCTCAAGCAAACCATCAGAGAAATCACTGGATGCAAAGGAGCGATGTGGGAGCACATGGCAGGAAGTCTAAGGAGTATTTTCAGGCTGTAAGAGCTTTGATAGAACTTAGAAGTCAGCAGAAACCTAAAATTCATACAATAAAGATTTAATCATATTTGTAACCTTCGCGTAACTGCAACAGTCAGCAAAGGCTATGCATTAGGTCTGTCTCTGGCACAAGGGCCCACATTCCCCTCCAGATGCACCGCGTCTCCTGCGCCGTGGTGTACACGGGCTGTACCAACGCGGAGTCCCACTGCAGCTTCACAGGGAGGAAGAGCACACAGACTTGCAGTTTCAGGTGCTTCCCTGAAAAAAGGTTCAGCCTCTTAATCAAATAGTGCTGTAAAGTATTTGCAAACTAATAACAATACCTGTTCAAACTGTAGCTTGAGGGACACATACAAGAATAATTAAAGTGTTAAAGAATCTAGAAACAACAAGTAAGTTTCAGACAGGATTTAAGCTAAATAAATTTGCTGCAAAATACACAGGCTTGTGAGTATGTGCGTTGAGCATCAAGAAAAGATGGGACTAAGAAAGGACAGCTGAGCCTACAATACTGATGATAAACTGTAGACCAATTTCATTAAGTATTTGGGAAGAAGTTGTTCGTTTAAAAAAAAAAAAAAGAAAAAAAAAAAAAAAAAGAGTAATGGTAATGCTAGCAAGTGCAGGCTGCAGGCTTGATACAGAACAGAACAGCCCTTCCCAGTCCACAGAATTAAAGCCTACCAGTATGTCTGTGTAAATACTGAGTAACGGCAGAGCAATGGTCAAGTCCTGCAAAATGAACCAGATCCCTTCCTTGCATCACTCTGCACACCGCCTTCCAGAATGCAATGAGAGCAACTTATGGAGGGGGGATGCTACACAGAGTAAAGGGAGAGCTACATCTGCCCCGAAATAAATACCCTTATGAAACTAATTAGCTAGGAAGAATGAAAATAAATCCCAGCAATCATCAGAACGTGTAAGTAACATAGGAAGAAGCTTTTGTAGCCCGTCTTTATCTAAAGCATCAAATAATTTTAAGATCTACTTGGCTAACAGGGCTAGTTAGAGGATAATCAGCAGCGTATAACATTAAGGTCCTCTTGTGTAACTAACAACAAAAATTTAATAAAAACTACTCTGAAAGGACAAGATCCTGTGCTGATGACTGCATACCAGGACCTACAGATGAGTACAGAGACTTGTCCAAATTCTAAGGCAGTTACTTTCAGGTAACAGACCATTGTCGACGTCAGCCAGACGGCTTGAGGTTTGACTGCAAATATCCTCAGACAGAGCAGAGCAACATAAAAACAGCAAAACAACATAAAAAATCCTTGCACCTCTTAACTGCAAACCAAACAGGGACAAAACATTCCAAACAGACTCTTTACTCATGTGCATGCAAGATGATCTAAAACAGAGCACCTTGCCATGCTTCCCACTCCAAATGGGTTTTAGCTAATTTGCTATGAAGGTTTCCTGCACATAACCTGCAAAAAAAATTAACATTCAAAGCACACATGTATTAGGCCTCAGACATGAGTAGTTAGATTAAAATTAAAGTGATCACTGATTAAAACACCAGTGTTAATCATGATTAAAAACAGCAAGCAGGGAACTTTGATTTAAATTATTGATTTTAATCTTGTTTTTCATTTGTACTTTTTTAGCTGTTTTCCTGAAGGAAGGGCTGAATCTCATTGGCTGATCTGGCCATTTAAACACAATGATTTGCAATTAACCACTGTTTTTATGCTAAATTTGAAGCTTTTCCTGAACAGGAGGGTACGGTTTTATCTGTATTCACAATATAAAAACTTATTTTAAAAGCACAGTATTTATTCAGAATCTTAAACATTTTTATTAAGCTTGAAAACAATGAGAAATTTCTTATTTACTAGATGACACACATGCGCTTACACATGCTTCGTGTCAAGCTCCACTGGGATGGACTAGAATCCTGTGAGAAACAGGCCATATAAAAAATGTTCAGTCAATTAAAATGCCTCATATAAAGAAAAAAGTATCCAGCTTGTATTTTAAAATGTTTGCATTTCAAATTGTCTCTATGAGACAAAAGAAATTATTAACTTCTGTAGCAAAAAGACAGATTGAAAGTGATGCCTAGACACAGAGGCATTTCAGAACCTACACATGCAAATGACCAATATTTAAGAAACTTTCAAAAAAGCCTACGCAAGGAAAGTACCCAGTTCCCACATAAATCACCTGGAGTTGAAATGAATTGGTCTCAGATACCAAATTTGTTAAGCATGGCTGAAAATCTCCTGATTTCAGGTGGTAAAATATTTTAAAAAGAAAGTATCCTCCCACATCCTTCAAGCTTTCCCAATAAAGAAATTTCATCTGTCACTTTTTGTTTTAAAAAAATGTTTATTTTTAATTTAAATAATTTTAAGAGTTTATAGCAAGCTTAGTCCATAATGTCAACCACCACGAATTCAAACTTAAACACTTCCTTTGTTTTGTTCCAAAAACTCAAGAGCTCCACTGCTTCTGGGCTTGAGAATCTAGAATAAGATGGTTCTTAAAGCATAAAGGAAATCAAGGAAGAATTAACAGCAGTAATAAACAAATAAAAGAAACCTCCCCCCCCCAAAAAAAGATTTATTGAAAAAATCTAGACAGAATGGGGTCAAGGAAGACATGTACCAAGTTTAACAGCATCAAATATAAACAGAACATAAGAAATTGGAACAAAATAATAAAATGAGAAAAGGTAGAAAGTGAAAAATGCCAGTGGTTTAGAGCTCTCACTCTACGATCGTGCAATAGAGTCTCCAGAGCGCACTAGCTTTTAGTGGAAGAGGGGGGAAAATCATCCGGGGAGGGTGAGAGAAGATAGCCAAATATGCCAGGAATTGCCAGAGGGTGAAGAGGTGCAAAAGCACAAGAAGAAATCTCATCTTCAAGAAACGTGTCGGATGCTCCCAGCAGTCAGTTCTCACACACAGTCCCCCCTCTGCATTCCCAGCCAGAGGGGGGCAAAGGCAACCCCACCGCAGAGGAGTGCTGCTTGCACTGCAAGGAAACATCTCCCTGCCACAGCCCCCAGGGCACACACACAGCCTGCCAGAAAGGCTATGGGCTTAGAGAATAGGAGATTAAATAAACCTGCTGCAAAACAGGAGACCACGGGGCTCCTAACACTAGAATGAGACTAGAATAAGGACAGCACCAAATGCTTAAATAAAACACACCATTAGATAAAAATGGGGTAACTTCACACACCTGCCTTCTCTCCTGAAGTTAGTAGTTCAGGGCATACTACTTCTGTGAAAAAGAAGAGCTTACAACTCTTTTGACCCTCCTAACTTAGATATCTGTCAGTAAAGAGAGAAGGTAAGCTTCATTAACCAGTAATTCAGACAGTTATCTTCAATGCAACGCACAACATCAATTCCATAACGTGTTCTTAAGTAATAATGAATACCACAGATTTCTTTATCATGAAGATATTCTACAAGGGCAGTCAAATATCATAAAGCAAAAATAGATTGGGTCACATCAATTTCTAAGACACCTGGAGAGAAGATCTACAGGAAAATTTACAAGATGAAATCACACTGGTAAAGCATATGAAAGATGGCAAAGTCAGTCTACCACCAAGACAAGATTATGACATCTGAGATACAGTGAAAGAAAAAGCTATACTCACCTCCTTTGCATGTTGACTCAAATGCCCCCTATTCCAACACCTCAAAATTGCCAAGTGGTTCCACATACCTTGTTCCAATCAGTCACATAAAAACCTCTCTAAACTATGACGGAGAGGTATCCCTGTGCAATTTAGGCTTCGAAGCCAACAAAGACAGGTTCTCAAAGGCAATAAGTACGTACCTAGCTCCTCTTGACTTCAGCGAGAGTTTGGAACTTAAAGTACTTCTGCTGATCTGGTACTTAATGCTGCTTCTGACAGCCCCCTCAAACATCTGTCACTGAAAGTAGCATGTCTCCCCCGTACTTCCTCTAGCCAGTGAATGAAACACAGGGCAAGACAATTTCCACAATGTGCCTAGAAGAACTTTGAATCAGAACACAGGAACGGCAGTTACAACGGCAGTGTAATTCACACGTCAGAAATGCTCCTACCTGAATGTCAGTGTCCTTCACAGGTTCAAGAGGCTCAAATGTAGTCGCTGCACTGAGACTCTCTAGTCGCTGGGAGATGTGAGATATATCAAGCCCTCTAGACCCAAGAAGAACAGACCTATAAGGAAGAAATTGTACCGGTATGAAATCAGTATTGAACAGGTAGAACTCCAAACTCAAATTCATTGCCAATATTTAGGTTAGCAGCTAGCCATGTATAGCCAGTGCTCCCAGTTGCGTTATGAAAACCACATAAAAAAAACAAACTTTGAACAGCCCTGTGTGTATATATCTAACCACATGAGCCCTGCTGAACTCTTTCTGCTGTTCCACTGCAGTACTGCACAGCTGCCAAGTCCTTCCAGATAGAAAAATTCTATAGCATCTTGGTAAATGTCTTCAGCAGCAGCCAGAAGAAGGTACTGCACTTTTTAGATTTAGTGCCTGAAATCAGGAATGGTAGCTCCTCAGACAAATCGCTCAATTACCTTCTTTTTTTTTCCCCTTTTTTTGTAAAACCAGCTTTGCAGTCATTCTGTTTCTGGCAGGCATGTCCTCCCAGCAAGACTCCCCACATGTTAGAAACCAAACCCGTAAACAGCTTCTACCCTCTGCGTAGAGTTTCCGATGTCGGTGCTGCGTACTTACGCCTTAACATCCGCAGTCTCCTGGGAAGTGCGGGTCAGAGTGCGGGAACGCAGGCGCTCCCCTGCCTGCTGGATCTCCTGCAGGTTGCGTTCTACATGAGGGAGCTCGGAGATACCTTCCGTCTCGGCTGCAAGCTGTTCTGCCTGCTGGAGAAGCTCTCCAAAGCCTTCAGTGTCCATCTCTGTTGCAGGTTTCACTCAGGATGCCCAGAAACCTTTAGAGAAAGAAAATTCTTGCTCAGCTACAGACAGTTCCTGTACCTATGGGGAGGCAGACAGACCAGCAAGAACGGGTCGTCTAGAACTGGATACTCTTCTGCCCACCCTCCCCAAGCACTAAACATCAAGCAAATACTTTCAAGTAGTCTCAGAGTGCTTTGCAGGACAGCGTTCTTAAGGCAGATCTATGGACCTGTCAGAAGTGGGATGCAGATGCCATATGACAGTTCATGTATTGCCTTGACACAAAGGAGAGTGGAAGCGGAGACGTCCCTGTGAATAATTTGGTGTTAATTTAGCTACAAACTAATTGTACGTACATCTATTTTTATATGTTATAAATGGAAACACATCCATAGGCATGCACAGATATGTAAGTATAGATATGAGGGCTCAAAACACACATAATTTATAAACATGAGGTTAAACTAACAGCAAAACAGACGAGCGCATACATGGATATAGACAGCTGAAACTCGCCATCTATTAAAACATGTTCACCCGTACGTCATTAACCCTCAAAGTCAAAAGAAACAAGTACATGTTGTTCCAACATAGAAGATGAGTGTCTAACTTCAATGCATGTGGAAAATTTTACGAATGTTTGCAAGAACTGCTTGCATACACCAAACAAACAGTTAAAGAAACTATACAGCGTAAGGCATGGGCTGTAACAGGGGAGGTCATTAGTGCGTCACCAAAAATCAGAACGGAGCCTGTTATTTGTACAGGGAGGACAAAAATGTACGTGCTTGGGATCAACATGGAAAAAACACATGGCTGCAGTGGTGTTCACGTTAATGAAATACGAAACTCAAACCCTCAACTCCAGGCACCAAATCCATGATTTGCAGCTAAATCAGCTACGTGCTACGAGCACCTGGCACCTCCGTAAAGCCACGGGACATCATAGAAATCCAGTCTTGCTGAATGGTGCTACAGCCATGGGAATCTCCAGTACAGTCTCTCTCTCATTTGCACCCTAACCCAAAGGGCCTGGGATCAAAAGACAAACCAGGTCTCAAGCATTAACTCCAGCTCTTTATCATTTACTCAAAAGTAAAAATCAACAGAGACTATCTGGTTCAAGGGAGCCCACAAAGGAGAAGAAAACAGGGCATTTTTACAAACCAAAACCAGTCTGCAATTCAAGTATTGCTTGGTATCCCTCAATCATACCAAAGCGATTTAACAGTACAATTTTCATATTCTTCACGTTCTCAGTCTCACCACCATTCTCAAGTACAACTACCAGTGGCAACAGCACTGCTTCCGTCTGTCTGGACAAGTGATTTAAAAGCACTGCATGATGATTCATTCAGACATATGCAATTAGAAAGAGAAACTGATCCCTGCTGCCTGGGTGCCAGGACAAACCCGAACAGCCGGCATCCAGGAACGGAGAATTTCACAAGCGCTCCCCACCCACTTCTGGAAAGCTGGGAGCTACTGGGGGAGGCAGCAGTCATATTCACACTGACTGTTAATCAGGTGAGATAGCAGAGACTGGATTTGTTTGAACAGATTAGCATGTCATCGAGATGGAGGGGAGCGGGGAGGGGTGCTGGTGGAAATAAGCAGTTTCATGCCCTGCAATGCAGTACAGAACATCTTTGCAGTGTTTACTTGCGATAACTCAGGTGCACCCCCGCCAGAAGCAGCCTCTGTTGGCAGACACTGACCAGAACAGCCGCACTCTGGTACAGTTAAGAATTGATCACATCCTCCAGGAGCAGCAACTGCAAAAACAGCACAGACTTGAACTTGATTTGATCCGATCCGGTCCACTTCCCCTTGTCATTACCAATGAGATAAAAAGCTAGGAGCATAAGAAGGCACTAACTTCTCAGAGCACTGAAACCAAAAGCATGGAGAATCAGTGCACCATAAAACTGCTCCCAAACCTGCACTTTATAGCTGTAGACTCCACGTCAGTACCGAATAAGCTCTGTCCCATAAATATGCTGATGTAGGACAATTGCAACAACGCCGTGAGATTGAACTGAATTCAGCAAATACAGAGTAAACTAGTTATTCTGGAGTAAGCTAAACTACCTGTGGTTACAACCAAGCACTGGAAATGACAGCACAAATCTAGAAAGCCAACACTAAACAGCTTTTCCTAAGCGACAGAATTAAAATATTTGGACTAAGTAACAGCACGAACAACTTTGTCTCCACCCTGACAGAATTTACTGCATTCCAGACACTGCAGTCTGACTCTTAATGCTGCTGTGCAAGATGGAAACTGCTACCACAGTAACGAGCAGAGCGACGGCAGATTTTCATGTCTGGCTGGGGAAGGAGCAACAACTGACACCTAAGGGAAAGAAAATACATCAGAAATTAAACTAACTTCTGTGAAACCAGATCGACCTTGGGCTAAAAGCCAGGACTGAAAAGGCTCTTCTGTAAAACAACTTTGATGACTTATCAATAGAGGCTGCTGCATTAGACTACTATTCCATTAAATCCCAGTTTAATGTTTCCCCAACATTTAAAACCACAAATAAATGCTATATATTGTACAGGTTGGCTGGATTTAAGCCAAAATGAAAGCAGAAAAGATGATGACAGGTTTCTTAAGTCTATTCAGAGGGATTACAAATGATGATTTATTACTTAAAACCCCCTAAAAAACTCAAAAGCACTGCAATGCTATCTAACGAAGAACGCTGTAGCTATTATACTCCAAATATGGCCACAATGAACTTTTTACTGTACTAGCTTCAGAACAACGCAAAGCTGGAATAGTCCAAAGCGTGCGCAAGCGTCTGTTGTACGTCACATACTGGCAGGCTTTGTGTCATCCAATTAATTAACTTTGAGAAATAGACAAAAAAAAAAAATCTAGATTTTTCTGGTGCTGTGAAAAAAAAAAAGAAAGGAAAAAGACTTCACAGGGGAGAAGGAAAGCCTCACCCACTACATTCAGAATAGCTGATGGACCAACACAGATCCACAAGTCACAGAGATTCTTCAAAATGGGAAATAAGGAGGAAGAAACCCATCGTTGCCTCTCGCAGAGGCTTCCACCCTACAGTGCTTAAGAGACCCAGTCAGGATCAGGTTGTTTTGGAAGGAAGACACAAGGGCACACGAGTAAGAGAAAGCGGGCAATTCTTTACTTGCTGCAGCCAGGATCTGAGGCCAAAGTGTTTTTTTCTACAGGTTCCAAGCCCGAGCTGCTACAGACAGCATGGCAGCTTCTGTCTACTAAGCTAAACATGAATAAGTAAAAGGCCCATTCCGCAGGCCTGGGGAATTCTGTGTGAGCAGCAGTAATAATACATAGCTCTCACACAGCACTTGCATAAGCGGACATCCAGACATTTCAGAGGGGAAGTCAGCAACGTGATCCCCATGTTACAGAGAGGGGAAATGATGATTAAGAAATTCTGTGATTAAGAAATGCAGAGATGGAAATCAAAAAGCAGGAGATGAAATTTTTGGTTTTTTTTGTTTTTAAAGGAAAGCACAATGACATTCACAGGATACTAGTTAGACACTGAAATAAGCTGCCTTCTAAGGATGCAGACGCTCTGTCACTGGAGTTTTTTTAAGAGTAGGAGAGGCATAAAATAGAAACGGTGGAGACATACTGACCCCCTCACTAGGAGCAGAGACACATCACTGATGTCAACTCCTGAGGTCTCTTCCTGCCTTATTTTTCATGTTCTAGAAGTGAAAGCAACCGAAGTACAACCGAAATGTCTGTTGCACGTTTTTAATAGATCACCCTCTAGTACTTAAAGCACAATAATAAATATTTAATCAAACCTAGCAAAGGGAAAACTTCCATATCCTAGCTATGCTACAAACATATTAAATCAGGATAAGCCAGCTAAAAAACAACTACCTGAAAGCTCCAACCTATTCTTGGTACTCCATCTGGTACGACAGCCCGTTCCCCCAGCAACAAAAGGCTGGTGCGGGAAAATCCTGAATAGGCCACATAATCTTCCAAACTTACTGTTTCTTCTACCACCTACCAATTAATCCTCCTCTGCCTTCCCATTGTGGTTTAATCCCTGTCAGCAACCAAGCACCACACAGCCACTCGCTCACCCCCTGCTCCCCAGGGGGACGGGGGAGAGAATCAGAAAGAAAGGAAAACTCCTGGGTTGAGATAAAAACAGTTTACTAGGACAGCGAAGGAAGAGATAATAATAATAATAATAATAATACTCTCTCTATATATATAGTGATAATAATAACAATAATAGTAGAGTATAAAAACCAAACAATGCAAAGTTTCTCACCACCTGAGAGCTGATACAGCCCATCTCGAGCAGCAATCACGGAACCGAGAGCAATCTCGGAACGATCCCGAGCAGTGGGAGGGCTGCCCCCCCTCACATGCCGTGCATAACATTTATGGTATGGAATGCTTCCTTTGGCCAGTTGGAGTCAACTGTACTGGCCATACACCTCCAGCGTCTCGCACCAGTACATCAGCGAAACCCGGGATGCTGAGAAAAGTCTCTTTAGAAACAGCCAATAACTTCAGTGTATTATCAACGTTCTCCACATGCCAAACCCCATACTAAATCCAAAACACTGCACTACTGGGGTGAAAACTAGCTCCATCCCAGCCAAAACCAGGACACTCCCACGAAGACTGTCAGTCCTGTACGTTTTGCTCTTCATCTCACCAGTAGGCAGACATGAAAAAGTCCAATCTTTTGATGATCTCGGAGCTCTTACACTACATATGTTGAACAAAAATGTTATTTAAAGTTTTAAAGGCACTAGCATTCAGTTAGTTGCTCTTGTACTGTGAGAAAGGGCAAACAAGGGCACGCAAATCTTCTCTGTCCTGTTTATTATTTAACCTGGAACCGAACAGTAGGCATTTTAAACCATTTCTCCCAATATACACTATCACACATTTGTCAACACTGCCTTTTATCTGCCATCTGACTTTGAAGCTCCTCACAGAGGTCTCAAGTCCCCACTATCCTGAATAACTTACTCAGCTGGCAGATTTGCCATCTCATCACTCTCCCTCTTTTCCAAACACTTAGCACTTATTTTAAGCACCTGACTCTCACCCAACTCAGCGGGGCACTAACTTCCACAGGGTGGCAAACTGCCCCTCATTAAACAGAGAGAGTTTGGTATTTGAAATTCCTTGGATGAAAACCCAGATCCTCCCACTGAATTTCCTACGATATTATCACCACAGGAACATTATGGATTTAGATCGCATAATCACATACATTCTCCAAGAAATGTTTAAGCTTTTTCTATTTGTAAGCCCCAAGAAGCTTTTGCAAGGAGTCCCTTTAGAGACACAGCATAAGTGAACAGCAGTAAAGCCCAGAAGAACTGGCTTTTCTTTGTCACCCTCACCTTAGTTCTCCATGACCTGACTACTGTCCCATAGAACAACATGGCCAAATTGAAGGAGGAGGGAAGTAGCCCTCGTTCACACTTGGACTTTAACTCAACCCCTTCCACTCACTGTGAATATATTCTGGTTTAGGATAACTTTGGGACACAGATAGCACCCAGTACTCCACAGTAGTTGCTAATTAAATACTGATACCCAGCTCAAGTGCTAGCACAAAGGCAGTTCCACATCATGTCACAGAAGCTTGGCTGTTGTCTGCAGCTGGGACCAAACAGCAAAAGTAAGTTACTTTGTGCACTTTCTGATGACTCTGAGAAAATCAAAGACGTAAAATGGAGTGAATCTTGCGTAGAAGAGACTACCAAATAGCATTCTTTAGGTTCAGAAATAGAGTTCTGCATCCAAGGTGCTCTGTAAGTAATCCTTATAGTCATTTTCACCAGTTTTGCACAAGGAATCACCACTGGTGATTGGTGTTGGTAGAGAGGACTTGTGAGCCAGGGCTAGGGGAAAGGGCTAGTCACCATCCTTATTCAAGGATAGTCTGAAGAGTCCACGTTGTGTTTAAAGAGAGCTGTCCTCTCTTGCATCAAACTTACCGATCCGAAAAACACAAGAGTCCCGAATATCATGTATGGTTCACTTTCTGCATTCAAAAGTCTTCTATATTCTGACAGACATAGAGGAAAGCAACGTGTGGCAACTACAAGGTCACAAGAGCTTACCAAAACCTGCTGTTTGAGCCATGGACAATGTAGAGCACACTCTGCCTTTCCTGAGCTCCTACCACCAGAAGCCCGGCAGCAGGTGCTGTTTCCTCACTCAGGAAGCAACCAGTACCCCTGCCATAGCGAGGGATAAGCCCCACACACGCGACTTGAAACACTGAGGCCAAATCACACGCACACACAGACCCACTCTCCTCACACCTCCCCATTCAAACAACGAGCGCCTGCTTCCTGAAGCGTCAACACGGCACCTCGCTTAAACGCTAAGCTCTCCTTCTACAGCTGGGCTTTGCACTGCCCACCAGCACAAACCAGCCTGGACGAAGAGACCACCCCTCGCACATACAAAGCCAGCCCCGATGCTTTAACGCGAGCTATTTTTTTCGGGCAGAGCTACACAGAAACCCCCGAGGAGCCCCAGAAAGGCCCACGGGGAGGCCTGCGAGTGCCCCTCGCCAGCGTCCCGCCGCGGCGGCCCGCACTGCGGCCGAGTCGCTCGCCAGGGAGCGGGGCCGGTCACGGCCTGCCTCAGGCAGCCGCCTCCCTGCGGGGACCCTCCCCAGGGGAGGCCCCGCCGCAGCCCCCCACCGCAGGGCCCGCCCGGCCGCCGAGAAGAGGGAGCCCCGGGAAGGGGGAACGGCTGCCGAGGGCTCAGGACCCGGCGAGGAGGGAGGCTGGAAGGCGCCAGCGCGTACCGAGGGAGGGAGGGAGGGGAAGCCATGACACGCCCGCGAGGCGCCCTCACCTGCCCGCCGCGCCGGCCGCCGCGCCGGCCGTCCCCGCGCCGCGCGCCGCGATTGGCCGCCCTCACGCCCTTCCCCGCGCTTCCATTGGCCGAGCGGCTGCGCTTCCCGGCGCCGCGCGATCCCATTGGTCTAGTCGCCGCACGTCACCGCGCGCCGGCTCCCGCCCCTTCACGACAAGAACTTTATTGAGGCGCTGGGAGGCGGACACGGACAGCCTGCTAAGCGGGCGGGGGCGCGGGCGGGCTGCCTCCTGAGGCCACGGGTTCGAGGCTGCCCTCCGCCTCTCCGCCCCGTGTGCTCGGTGCTGTTCTCATGTAAGGCAGAGATTTGGGACCCCATTAGAGCGTGGGGCGGCCCATTAGCACTTCTGCTACAAATTACAGCCTCGCGAGAGCTGCCCCAATTCCACTGGCCCCGCTTCAGGTCTCTGGGGAGGTGAAGGGGACTCGCAGCCATTCCAGCTCAGCCGCCTTCCCCAGAAGAAAAAAAAACAAAACAAAACACCTGCAAACTCCCACTTTTCCCCCTCCGAGGCAGTTAGGTTGTTCTCCCCGTGCTGTGACGCTTGCTGGTTGTTCAGCAGCTGGCTAACAACCCCGAAAAACCAACGTTTTCCAATGCTGGGTGCCCGCGTTCTTTGTAAACCTGGAGTTTTAACAACTCCTGATGTGTTCAACACCTTATGCCGAGACCTGGCACGTATAAAGCATGTTTTCCTCGTGGCACAGGCTGATCCATGCCCTGGGGTCTGCTGTGTTTGGGCTTGGCCTTAGGGTGCCCGGTTACACCCTCTGCGGAGCTTCATCCCGAAAATTAGCAGGGAGAGAGCGCTCGGGATGTTTGGGGCAGCCGCTTTGTAGGGTGCGTG
This sequence comes from Tetrax tetrax, assembly GCA_009806455.1. Taxonomy (NCBI): domain Eukaryota; kingdom Metazoa; phylum Chordata; class Aves; order Otidiformes; family Otididae; genus Tetrax; species Tetrax tetrax. The sequence goes on along the minus strand of WHYT01014742.1, from coordinate 138 downwards.
GGACGCCGGTAGGATGCCCTGGTGGGACAGGTGTCCTGGTGGGACGGGTACCCTCTGGTGGGATGGGTGTCCTGATGAAGCGGCGCTGGGATCCGGAGCCGGCAGGTGGCAGCAATTCCTCATGGAAGCGCTCGGCTG
>WHYT01014741.1:39572-66683 GCA_009806455.1 Tetrax tetrax | reverse complement strand
GCTGTTCAGCCTGGAGAAGAGGAGGCTCCGGGGAGAGCTGAGAGCGGCTCCCAGTGCCCAAAGGGGGCTGCAGGAAAGGTGGGGAGAGACTCTTCAGCAGGGCCTGGTGTGACAGGACGAGGGGTGGTGGTTTCAAAATAGATAGAGGTGGATTTAGATCAGATATAAGGAAGAAATTTTTACACTGAGCATGGTGGAGCACTGTCCCAGGTTGCCCAGAGAGGCGGTGGTGCCCCATCCCTGGAAACATTCCAGGCCAGGTTGGCCGGGGCTCTGAGCAACCTGATCTGGTTGGAGATGTCCCTGCTCCTGGCAGGGGGTTGGACTGGGTGGCCTTGAAAGGTCCCTTCCCACCCAAACCCTTCTGTGATTGTGTGATTCTATGTGATATACAGGGCGAGCTTTTCCCTTGGGACATAGTCAAGAAGATGCAGAATGTAATACTCACAAGTAATAACCAGTGGATTGAGTTGATGGGTGGCTTCAGCGACAGTTGGTTCTCCACAAAGCCTACGGCCGCAGCGGCGTGGTTGCCTCTGGCTGGAGCAGTGTTCGGTGCCTCCCATCGCCACCTTGTCTGGGGAAGGCTGAGATGCACTCGTAGCTGCTGCAGGTTCAGATGAGTCGTGGGACGTAGGAGGCATTGCTACACGCGTGCGTCTTCTTTGGAAGAAGGGCAGGGCTGGAGGGCATGGCCTTTCTGTGGAGGAGGTCCCTTCCCAAGGCACGTGTGTGCTAGAGACATCAAAGCTGCTCCTTGGGTAGGCTGTTTATAAAGGCAGGGTTGCTTTCCCTTGGTTGACCTTGGATGTTTACATCTTGAATCTGTCCTCCCACAGTCCTGGGCCTTAATTGCTGTCTCTCATTGAGTGCTCTCCTCGCTGTTGGCGGGACTGCGGTGGTGGGTGAAGCTGAGCATGAGCGTTGCTCTTCCTTTTGGACTGAGGTTAGGAGTCTCAGCTCTTCCCACGTGGAAATTGCTTTGTTGGCCTCTGAAATGTGTGTTTGCTGACCAGGTACCAAAACGATGGACACAAGTGATCTCCTGTAACGTGGATTTTGTACACCAGCGTTCTTGAACATGTAAATGCGCGTGGAGGTGCCAGACGAGCTGCACGATGGCTTTGCTGCGTTACTTGGGTTTTACTTGTTTGAGGATGTCTGCTGCTCCCAAAGTGAGCAGCGTGAGACGTGGCGGGAAAAGGAGGTTGAGTAGAGAAAATCCTCCCCTGTCCTCTTCGGAAGCACAGCTGCTAAGATGGTTCTTACTCAGATATTTGGGGAAGGACGTAGCACTGAGGGTAGGAGTTGTGTAGAAGAGGTGTTAGCAGGTCAGGCTGTCCCCCTGCTTCAACTGCCTGTCCCCGTTTAGAAGGATTTTTGTGCTCTGTGGGTTTTGGGAGGTTAACCGGCAGGTAGCTGCGGTTCGGTGACCGGTCTGTGAGTGCTGGTGGGCGGCTCGGGGAGCGGAGGCTGCGTGCGGGCGGCACGGGGCGCGTGGGGCCTGCCCTGGGGAGGCCGAACCCCCGTGCGTGCAGATGGGCCGGGGTGACTCCGGGACGGCGTCAGGGCAGAGTTTAGGCTCCTGCCAGGTGATGAGACCTGTGGTTGGTGGAGTTGTGCTGCCTCTGGGCCCGTTTGGGGTGAAACTGCAGAGCTTTGGGACGGCCCGGCAGGGCTGGCGGGGGGGGATGCGTGTGCCCCGCGGCTGTCCCTGTGCAAAAGGCCTGGGATGCTTTTCGGTGGTGGGACCGGTGTTGCCGTACCGATCCCTCTGGGAATTTTTGTGTTTATTTCCCTCACCTGTATTGCCAAGGCACTCTTCAGTGTGTGCTTAGAAAAGTTTAGCTGCTCTGCTGTACCTGCAAGGATTGAATTGTACAGCCAAGGCCTCCTTGCTTGTGACGTGCAGGACTCCTGTACTTGTGTTTGGCGTAATGTGAAAAACCGTGCTGGAAGCGGAGAAGCAGTGACTGGAGATGTAACCTGCGCTGGTAACGGGCTGACACGGGGAAACGCGAACGTCGGCGCGTGAAGCGGGGGCTGGGGGCTGCTGGAGCCGTTGGGGAGTCACCGTCTGCGTGAGGGATGGGTGTGGACGTGTACGTCCTCACGGGTGGGGATGTGTCCGAGGGACTGGACTGACTGACGGAGGGTACGGATCCCTGGTGAGTCTGGGACGCTGCGTTGGGTCCGTATTGGCAAGGAGCTGGGTCAGACCTCAGCGAGCCGTCGGTATCCTCCGTACTGTTTCAGAAATTAAGGATGTTGTCACACAAGGTGCACCATCTCAGCCGCCGACAGAAGCGAGAACAGCCGTGCTCGTCACACCTTTCCATCGGCAGCGAGCTGAGCAAGGCTCTCTCCCCACAGCTGCAGCGGGCCAAACGTGGTCACGTCCCGGTGCTGCTGCCCCCGTGGCACCACTGTGTTTCCAGGCTCTTCAGGTTTTAATACTTGTTGTGATTTCATTTTACTAGATACACTCAGGCAACAAGTAATTTTTTGAAAGTTAATTTTTTACTTTGTGTGGGTGGAGGTATCTTTTCCTGCCCCAAAATAGCAACAGAAGTAAGTTTTCAGATGAAGTTGTGTGTGCTTGCATTGAAGGCCCATCATTTAGGTTCTGCTTCCAGTATGTTGAGAACAATTTTAGTACAAGTATTTAATTGCCTTAGACCTATTTTTAGAAGTATTAAACCTCAGTTTTCAAAACGCTGCAACCGCAGCCAACAGCTCTGCCGGTGTGGGAGAGCCGGGAGGGGAACCTGGAGGAAAACCCGAAGCGACGTGGGTTGGCCCCGTCGGGAGCACAGCGTGGTCACGGTCCTTGGCCAGGGCTCGGGGCACTGCGGAGCCTTTGGGGTGCCACTTGAAATTGAGTTTTCCATATTTTTGATGAGGTTTTTTTAATTACTGTTCTAATGACTTGGCTACAGGAGGGGAGAATGAAACCCTCTTTCAGCAGATTTGTACAATTTCTCGTGTTACGTTCTGCAGGCTGCTGGGTGTAGTTTGGAAGCGGAGCTGAGAGCATCCTGGTGAGCGGCGTGCAGACGGCCCCGGGAGGTTCGCAGCTTGAAACCCAAGAACCGCTACGACTTTCTAGGTGTAAATCTGTCACTTGAGGTCTACCTGCTTTGGTCTGTGGGCTGCAAATCCTGAGCTTTTACTGGCATTTGTGATATTTGTGATTTTGAGGGTGGGAAGGGAGGGTTGTAAGGACACAGGGTAATTATTTGCTGGGAAAAGAAAAGAAAAACTTTTCGGATTTCTGTGTATTTTTGAAACCTGTGTAGGGAGGCACAGCTGGATTTGGATCGGGCTGGTAGCAGGGGGAATCTGAAAATCCCCTTGGGAATCAGCGGGATTTCTCTTTGCAACTGGGTGATGCCATCGATGGGAGCCCATGTTGGGCTTTCGAGATGCTCAAGTGCGTCCTTGGGACGACGGTGATGGCAGTGATGGCGCAGGGACAGGTTGGGACCCAGCAGTGGGTGACCCTGGGACATGCCGGGGTGGGTGCTTGGTGGTGGGCACGAGCTGGTGGGACCAGTGCGGGCTGGCAGGGCTGGAGATGAGCTTTACCAGCGACAGAATTAATAATTGAACACCAGGAAGACTGTTCCCGGGTGTGTTTTGACTCTCGGCCATGTTGAGGTGGCTTTGGGGCGTGTGGCTTTGGCTATCCGGTGATGGTTCGTACCGCCAAGGCATACTGCCTATTAACTCTGAGGGAGGGACATTTTACCTTCTTATCTGTCTTTTTATTTTAGAGGCCTATGAATTTGGCTGGTTAGTGATAACAGCAGTTAGAATTAGCGTTTCTCCTTAATTGAGTTGTTAGGACACTGCCAGAGAGTCAGCCTTGGAGGGGGACCCGCTCTGCTGTGAGCTGGGGAGGGTGCTGGGCGAGAAATAAAAAATGCAAATGTGTCCAAATAAATTGCGTTAGGTGGAAGCAAAATCCATCCCGGGCAAGTCTGCAAGGTCTGGGTTGTATCGCACGTGGCCGGAGAGCAGTGACGCAATTCCTGCTCCTGGAGGTGGCTTGCAGACGTTGGAGGGATGTAGGCCGAAAATCAAGAAAAGTAAGAGGCCTTTTTCCTTCAAATTTTTAATTTTTTTTTTAACTCCTTAGTCTTAATTGTTTTAGTGCTAAAAAATACACTTGCTGAGCATGCTCCATGTGCTTTTGGTTTGTGATGAGGTGGAGCAGACAGCGGTCACAGGGTGTGGAAGTCTCTGACTGGGCGATGTTTGTGCTCTCCTCCTCGCACCCGGAGCTCTTGGGCATTCCCACTGCAGCGTAAACTCTGTTTGTGACTGTAGTTCGTTACGCGAGACTTAAAATGTGTAAATCGAAATGTGCCTGTCTACTTTAAGTAGACATATGTCTACATTTTACAAATTAACCTAATTAAATATATATGTAGAGATTTATGATCCTCAGCTCCCAGCGTAAGGTACGCAATTAGCATCCATGGAGCCAGGAAGGAATTTTCCATTTGTATCCTGACTTTTCCCCATAGGATATGTGGTTTGGGTGGTTTGGTTTTTTTTTTTTTAATCTTCAGTGCTTTAATTTTCGTTCTGCTGAGCAATTCCCTTGGGGCCCAGTCCTGCAGGGGCTTCGGCCTGCGGTTAGATTTCCCCAGGCGTAGCTTTGGCTGAGGGGGTACGGCGGTGCCCGGCCCTCAGCCTGCCCCTGACCGCGGGACAGAAGGGTTTCGTTCTGTTAAAAGACTTCTCGGGAGCAAAATATCATTCTGCAGGAAAAATGGCATTGGAATATTTACATTTTTCAAGCCTCTTCCTTCCTCCCACCCAAAAATAGAAAAAAAAAATTACCTGTCTCCTCTGGATTTATGTAATTTTCAAGTGTTTGGCCAACGTTGTTTCCAAAACACAGCATCCCTCTACCTTAACTCTCTGTATGGCAGGAGAGCCCTACGCAGTAAATACGAGAAATATGCTCAATTAATACGTGCTTTCATTTGGAAATATTCTAGCACCAGGAATAATACATTTTAGTTTCTTTTCTGCCAAAGTGTTTTGGGCTTTTTTTGTTATTTGAAGTTTGATTGCATTCTAATAGTTTGTTTTATAAATAAACATTTGGTCTGTTTTGCATATCAATAGTTTAATCCATTTTATTCACAAAAAAGCCTTTTTCCCCCCATAAACATCCCCGCTGTTCCATCCCAGAAGGTACTCTTTCTTAGCAAAACCAACGAAATAAATGACGTTCTCAGCTCAGCTATTTTAATGATCCCACAAACCCCAAAAAGCAGTAGGGAATTTTTCAAAAGCAAACTGCAGAAACTTTTTTTTTTTTTTTTGGAAATCATCACTTTTAAACTTTTTCCCTGATTGTTTTTGTTAGATTTTTCCAAGTAGACAGAGCAGCGAGCTGTAAACTCGAAGAATTTGTGACTGTGTTTTCTTTCCGGAGATAGTTCAGGGCTTTAGACGTGACCCACAGCTCACTCGAAGAGCATCCCCCAGTGAAGGCGAAGACCCAGCAAACACGCTGGCTCCGTTACCGATTTCTGAGTGAGAACTATTAATAGTTCTGCATGGGGAAGGTGAGATGTTGGCTCATAAGCGTTTTTCCCCTCTTGGACACCTCTACGAACCTCTCCTCCGGTATTTTCCTTTGACTTTCTGCATTGCTGTCTGCATTTCCCTGTCTCTCTTTTTTGAGGCAGAGGAAATTTTTCTCTAAGCTGCAGCTCCAGATCTGTCCCGTCGCACCGGCTCTCTGCTCCTGGGCTCTCTCGGGTTGAGGTTCTTGGTTTCTCAAACCCTCCCTGGATGTTCTGGTCCCCTCTCCCTTACGGGGGATGCGTTTTCATATGAGGTGCTGAAGCTGTCAGCAGCTGCGGTTCCTGTTCCTCCATCACCAGATGTTGAGTGGCAACCAAATAACTTCAATCAGAAGAGGAGAACTGCAAACTCTTTTCTGGATTTTCTTGTGAGCCTGCAGCCTTGCCAGCAAGCTCTACGGGGCAGGAACTGTCTTACAGCCACCCCCTGTATAACTCCAGGTACGGGACAGAGGATTTACCAATAACAGCTTTGTTTTCCACTCTGGCAGGAATAGCACCCAGCTCCCTTTGGAGCCTCCTTGTCCTCATCCCCGGGATGTGCTGGAGCCTCTTGTTGTGTGGATTTTCAGTAGCCTGGCGTTACCAACTGCGGAGGCAATGATTTGGATAATTGCAGCGTCTGCAATTTCTGTAGGCAAGCAGGAGCGCAAAAAATATTTGCTTTCCCTTGCTTGTGGGGTTTATTTTTTGGGTCCTCGGGGTGCTGCTCCCCGGGGCTGTTTGTGGATGCCCTGTACGTGCCATGGCAGTTGTTGCCTTGCTGGCTACCGTTGAACGCCACGCTTGCGCTGCTGGAGGGGCGCCCCGACTGCCTCCTCAGTTGCTTTTGGGGGTGCTAATACCTAATTCAGATACCTTGAGTTTGTGTACGTCGTCATTTTTCCCGCAGTGTATTCCTTTCTCCAAATCTTCCTTGGCGCACAGAGCAGATGTCTGCGGGACCCCACTGTGGTAACAAACTATTTCTGCCCTTTATTTTCCATCTTTTAATCAGTTGTTAATCAATGAGATGATTTCTTACTTTACCCTGAGCATGTGAAAGTATTGTGAGTGTACTTGCCGTCAGAGGCTTTGCAGAGGAATCTTGTCAGGGTTTTTGGAAGTCCGGGGGTGCTACGCCGCTCTCTGCCCTTGTCTGCGTGCACGCTGGCTCCTGCCAGCAGCCCCGGTAGCTTAGCGGGTTACAGCCATCTGCAGAAGCCGTACTGATTCCTGGTGTTTCTTTTTTATCTGTGCAAACACTGATTTTAAGTTTTATTTTTTTTTAATTACTGTCTGTGATAATTTTTGTGCTGCAGAAATGAAGTTCTGCGGTTGGTAGTTCCTTGGATCTCTTCTGTAGCTCTTCTATAAAACGGTGGCATTGCGTCCGTTGCTCTGGTTGGTAGGTACTGAGGTTGATACCGGTGATTTTCTGGTAGCTAGGTAATGTCAGTAGCTTAGTGCCTTTCAGACTTTTGCATGGATACTCCTTGGCCCTGTAGATTTTTGTTTTTTTCCCCTGTTCATTTCGCTGGGCAGGCCTGCGTCTTTTTCTGGTGCCCCTCAGTTTGAGGCAGAGGCTCAGCTCGTTCCTGAGGAAGGAGAGTCCAGGAGGGGAACTGCTGAGCCCTGTCACGAGTGAGCCCTGGTGCAAAGAAGTTGAGTTTTTATCCTGTGGTTTTATCTTTCTTCAGTGCTTGATTTATACTAGAATCTGGCAGACGTCTGGTGCTTGTGTGCTTGATTTTTTTTTTTTCTTTTTAAAAATTGGGTTTTACTCCTTCAGCAACCTGTTTCTCAAAATCTTTTTCTGGATTGGCTTTTTATGGCTTTAATTGTAGCTTCCTTGAGTTTGCGTTCTTGTAATTTTGGTTTCTTTCTGAGGATGTCTTTTTGTTTCTAAAGACGTTTTTCATCCCGCTGTTAAACTTCGCTTATTTGTTTCACAAGCCCCTTTGGTCGGTGATAACCATCTGCTCCAAGTTCTCCACCTCACCTGCAAGCCCTTTTAGCTGCTCCATTCACACTCTTTCCTACATTAGCACATTTTCCTAGTTAAGTATCCTTTTCCGTAGTTAAATATTAGGGTAATGGAGCTCTTTGGTGTGGCTTCCATGTTCTGAAGGCGCTGGGTTTGGCTGCGTGCTGGGCTCTGCAGCGGTGCTGGCCGTTGGCGCAGATCTCTGGTGTCACATCTCGTGACCAGCCCCGGAGGGTACGGGGGCAGCGAGGCCGGGGTGAGGGGCTCCACGGAGCCTGTACCCCTGTCCCTGGCACCACCTGTGCCCAGGCTCCTTGTCCAGGATCAGCAGAGCAGGACCTGGGGACAGCATCGCCTTCGCAGAGACCTGCAGCCTCTCTGGTATTCCCTGTTGTTTTGAGCATCCTTCCCTGATGCTCTAGCTGTGCTCTGCCTTTCCTGGATGGACTTCCAGCCCGTGAAGGTTCTCTGCTACCTGTTGGCGTAATCGTTTCATTTATTGGGCTGTGCTTTGCTTCTCTGTCAGCACAACTCCATCATTTGTACTTAATTTGGATACGGGGTGTAGTGCCTTGAGTCTTTTGTTTCCTACCTGAATTTTTACAAAGTCTGTCAGGGATACAGTACATTTATGACCTCATCAATAGAAAATGCTTCACGTAAACTGCATGTTCTCCTTCCCTTGTTTGATTTTCTCAGGCTTTAGTTTAAATAGGCCTTTATATGCTGGCATTTGTTTTCATTTTGGTTTTGATGGGACCTGGCTTTCTCGTAGGGGCTCCATTTCCTTTGGCATAAACCCTCCTTCAGATCACACCCTCTCAGCCTGCCGGGGCATGTGAGTGGGCCCCCGTGGGATTTCACAGAAGGGCGCCCTGTGCTTCCCCAGTTCTGCTTTTTCAGGATCTGTTGTCCCCTGTGTCATTCTTTTTAGCAAAGGGTGGTCGCTGCCGTGAAACGAGAGCTATAGTCTGGGCTTAAAATTGCTCTGAAACGAGGGTGCAGCTTGCCCCGGGCGGGACCCTGCGCTCCCCTCCCCGGCGCCCTCCTGCACACGCGGGCTGGGCTCACGCGTCAGCTGCGCAGCGCTGGCGAGAATTAAGAAAGAAAAAGAAGAGAGGATAATAAAAGGAAGAGATGACAGTTATCCTTGAGTTAGAAGTTATCAAGTGTAGAAGATTGATAAAGGAAGTTAAAAACACAAGGGAAAAAAAAAATCTGTGACTGTCAGTGCGAGGAACGGTAAGAAAGTGTTTGTATTGGGAACAAAAGAAATTCTAATAATGGTTTGTGTAGACTTACCACGACTGCGGAGAGGTAAAATGCATAATAAAGCAGAAAACCTAGACATGTTTAATAAATATTGCTGTTCCCTATTTGTAAGGAAGAGGTGTGATACACAGCCCGCGTGCGGAAGAGCTCCCAGCCCGGCGATAACCAGGGCGGGTGCTGAGCACAGGCTGAGGGGTGGGAGCGCTTTCCAGCCGGCACGTGTGGATGTTCACAGCGGACTCCTGTGGGGATGGCCGTTGGGTTTCCATCTTTTTTCTCCTCCTGTAAGACTTGGGTATAGGGAGAAAAATTCCAGAAAAGTTGGCAAATGCTGCTGTTGTACCATCTTAGCCTGACATCAGCCTGCGGACGAGGACTGACAAAGCAGAGGAGTGCACAAAGCAGAGGGGAGGAGATGGTGGGAATAGCAAATTGAATTTGTTCTTCAGCAGAAGCGATGGAGGATGTGTCCCCAGCAGCATGGGCAGCAGGACGAGGGAGGGGATTCTGCCCCTCTGCTCCGCTCTGCTGAGACCCCCCTGCAACGCTGCGTCCAGCTCTGGAGCCCCCAACATCAGGAGGCCGTGGAGCTGTTGGAGAGGGTCCAGAGGAGGCCACGCAGATGCTGAGAGGGCTGGAGCAGCTCTGCTGTGAGGCCAGGCTGGGAGAGCTGGGGCTGTTCAGCCTGGAGAAGAGGAGGCTCCGGGGAGAGCTGAGAGCGGCTCCCAGTGCCCAAAGGGGGCTGCAGGGAAGGTGGGGAGAGACTCTTCAGCAGGGCCTGGTGGGACAGGACGAGGGGTCATGGTTTCCAAATAGAGGGAGGGAGATTCAGACGGGGTATAAGGAAGAAATGTTTTACGTTGAGGGAGGTTACCCAGAGAGGTGGTGGATGCCCCATCCCTGGAAACATTCCAGGCCAGGTTGGCCGGGGCTCTGAGCAACCTGATCTGGTTGGAGATGTCCCTGCTCCTGGCAGGGGGGTTGGACTGGGTGGCCTTGAAAGGTCCCTTCTCACCCCTTCCCTTCCCTTCTAAATGTCATTTGCCAAGCTGTCAAAATGTTTGTTTTAGAGTCCTGCACCAAAACACCCTCTGGTGTCATCGAGCTGGTGAGGGACAGGTGGTGAATGGCATCTCGCGTGACCCGATGCGTCGCCAGTGGCCCCATGGGGTCCAGCCCCACAGTGCTGGGGACTAGTGGGATTGGTGGTGGAAGGGGGTGGTGAGGGAGTGTAGCTGTTGGAAAGGATTTTGGTTATTGATAGTCTCCGTGGGATGAACTCTGTTTGATTCAGAGGATTCGTGCACTTGGAGGTGAGAGCTGGAGTGAGTGCTTTTGGGGTGGGGAGACAGAGAAGGAGCAGAGATGCCAAACCAGGCTTTGGGCTGGGAGAGGGACAACTGCTGCAGCGTGAGCAACAACACTGAGTCTGTGGGACTGGGGCAGTGCAGACCACGGGTGTGAGAACAGCTCTTCTGTCTTCTGCTGGTGCTTCATGATTTTAACACAATATCCCCATTTTCAGTTTCCTCACTTTTTTAAGAGCTGTTGAAAAGTTGGAGAAGACGCAGACCGTCTGAGTGGAGTGAAGCGATTCGAGGAGTCAAAGGAAATTCTTATTGGTATTTGTTCCTAAACATTTGGGGCCATGCACCGTATTTTGGGAAACTCTCCCTGACAATAAGAGTCTGAAAACAAATCTCACTTGTTGGTTTTTATCGTCTTGGAGCCAGTTCTCCATGGATTTAAAAAGAGGAAAAAAAAAAGCAGGTACCAGAGCCCTTCGTTTTAGCAAAGCGCATAGGAAGAAACAATACCTGGAAGCTGGATCCAAACATTTAGATGACAAAATGAAGACACAAAAATATTTTTAAGAGTAGGAGGTGGAAGTTTGGAACAGCAGGGGAGATTGGCTATTAGAACAAACTTCCAAGGGAAGCCGTGGACGCTGCGTATCTCGATGCTGTTGCGTATTTGCTGCATCTATGGAATATGTTTCAGAGTTTTCTGGCGGAGCCGGGCGGTTCGGCAGGGGAGAATTGCTGTTATGTTATAAAGAATGGCTATTTTGTGGTTTAAACGAAAGATCGCATTTTTGGTCTCTCTCTTCTGGTGTCCTGTTTCCCAGTGTCCAGTAGCAGATGGTTGGGGAAGGATTATAAGGAACAGAGGAAATACAGAGCGAGCCTCCCTCTGATATACTCCCTGGCTCCTGCCGAATGGACTCTACGGTACTCTCACTCCCAGACCCTCAGGGATGCTCCAAAACCTCCCCTGCCGCCATCGGACCATTGCACGTGCGCACACACCCCAGTGTAAGCCCTTGCATGAAACCCAAGTACCTGCAACTGGTTTTTCCCCCAGTAGAGATATAATTAATGAAATTCATAGGTAATCCTGTTCCGTGGAGCACAAAAGGCTGTTTGTTTACTTTTTCAGGCAGGAAATGATAATGCCTAAGGTAGGTAGGGAGCACATGGGACACAGTCATTAATAATCTGCTTAATATTCCTAATGCAAAAGCGCTAGGCGCAGCAGTGAGAGAAGAGTGCCTGAAGCAGTATGGATTTCTCCTTGTGGGCTGGAGGAGACTTCCTTCCCTCTCCCAGATACGAGGAAACGCACTGTAGAAAAAAATGGGAGATACTTACAAACTACTGTAGAGATCAGAGAGGAAATTTCGCCTGGTTAACTCTGAAATTGGGCAAAAAGCAGCAGCGGGGCTGAGGTGGCTGAGTGAAGATGTAAACAGTGTTGGAAGCAGTAAGCAGTAGGCTTTTACAAAGTATAAACAGTCTGGTAAGGAGGAGGCTAGGAAGATCTATTAAAATAAGCAGAAGGCAGTTAAAAGGATAATTAGGAAGGCAAAAAGAAATAGAAAAGATCTAATTGCTGGGAGTATTTTGACTTCAAAGGGTTCTTTAGTTAGAACAGACAAGCTAGCAGAGGAAGCCTGTCCACTGGAGATGCTGGGAGCGACCGGAGGCAGGAGGTGCAGGAATGGTTCTGGGGAAGTGAGCTGCTTAACGCCTCTCGTAGGGGCTGGGCACGCCTGCCTCCAGAACCCGGTTTGTGTCATGTGCGGGGAGCTCCGTCGTCCCCAACGGGAGCTGCGAAACACTCGGGCACGTTCATTTTGTGTGGATTGTTTCTAACCTGTGAGGTGTGTGCAGCTTGCCGAGAAGCTTGAAGTCCTTTTGTAGCACAACAAAAACGCGTTGTTGCTGCACTCGCCTGGGGTGATCCTGTGCCACAGACAGTCCTGGAGGACTGGCTGCTTCTCACGACCTTCATGGCTGTCTGGTACATAGGCCAGGTTGGCCGGGGCTCTGAGCAACCTGATCTGGTTGGAGATGTCCCTGCTCCTGCCAGGGGGTTGGACTGGGTGGGCTTTGAAGGTCCCTTCCCACCCAAACCATCCTGTGGTTCTGTATACACCTTACATGTGTGTATGTATGCGTGTATGTGTATATGTTTTGTGAGTGTGTGTACGTGAATATTTTGCATGGAAACACAGAGCATGTCACCTGGAAGTGGACGTTCCTGGCAAAAATGACCATTTTCATATAGGAGTGTTTGTTGTGTGCTTCGCCTCCAACATCTTCCCTCTTGAAGTTCAACAGGCACGTAAATTGGAAAAAAAATGTAATGCCACAAATGAACTGCGTTCTGGATAGACATTCCTAAGTCTTGTGCATAAAAACCCGGGGACAATTTATGCCGTTCCTCGGTAAGCTCACTACATTTTCTTTTTTACGGTCTGCTGAAGGGGCCTGGAAGCTTTGATCAGAGTTGCTTTTCTCAGCAAGCTGCCCTTGCTGTAGAGTAGGAGCTCCTTTGTATATGTAATTAAAAGCTGTCTTCTGTCTTGATGTCACACTGTGGTTAATGTTTCGTTTAGCAAAACGGGATGACTTTAACAGGCTGGGAGTGCTGGTGGTTCTGCTGGTGGCTGGTGCAGGGGCAGACGAGTCTCTGGGTTCCTTCTTGCCTGCGTACCCCGATCTGGAGAGCTGGATTAGCAGTGCCAGAAGATGTTGGCTTGTTTTGGTTTTGTGTTTGTGAGGATGAATTTCACGTGTTACTGTGCCAGATAAGTTGTCACGGCCTGGGTCGGGGAGGCTGTCCCAACGGGGGACACCTTGGACACCTTCTGCTGGGTCCATGCCCCATCGCTGGCTGCTCAGAGACGTTTCTGCAGTCCGGGGTTTGAATTCCTGCTTTGCACCCAGCTGCCACCGATTTCTGAATTTCAACAGACGCGGGAGGAAATCAGCAGCATTTCAGGCGGCTGCGGCGTGTGGCTCTCTGGTTGTGTTCCTGGGGCGCTGTGGTTGCACGGGCCGTGCCTTGCCAATGGCCGAGTTCCCATGTCAGCGAGCGCTGAGTGCCTGGTGTCACATCGTGACTGGAGGGTGGAATTTGCCTCGTTTGGAACGGGAGCGGATCTATTGTTCGTAGATTATGGCTTGTCCCTTAAAACATTAGACATTTACGCAGAGCTTTCAGACTCAGCCTTGCCTGCCTATGTTTAGCTTGGTGCTGCCAGCTCCATCTTCTTGAATGAGGTGTCCAGCTGTGCACAGCGTTGGTGCTACGCTCTGCACAGCCCACACTCCGTGTCCTCATCCCGGGAGGACCTTGGGCTTCCTGCTCGCTCTTCCCTTGCACAACCCTTCCTTTCTTCGCAGGCAGCGAAACAGCGAGAGTCTCCTTCGGCAGAAATCAGCTGGTGGGGTGGGAGAGCAGCAGCAGCACCCCGCGTTCGCAACGTGGGGCTCCGGTGTAACCGGCAGATAAGTAGTGAGTCTGTCTGTGGTGGCAGCAGGATGGAGTTCTTTAAGCTGTTATGTTTCTAATGGAGTGGAGAAATGTCTTAAATATCAAATACTTAGGTTTTCAAATGGGATTTGAGAGGTTTCATATTGAACATTATTAGCCCAGATAAGAAGTTACAGTCTTGGGAGCAAAAGAGCTCCTCGTGTAGAGAAAGAGCTTAGCGCTGATACTGGGCAAGTTCCAGCAGGTCCAGAGGGGATGTTTTCCACGTGCCCACACTGCTTTCATATTAAACCCCTTTATTTTCACCTGCATTAAGTGCTAATGAGAGCAGGGTGTCTTTGGGGCTGGATGGGAAACAAAGCAAGACAAGAGCGTGCCACATCTGTCGTTGTGTTCTGCTTTCCCCGTCTCCTTAAATCTGATACCCTTCAACTTCGTATTTCATTTGACCAAGTTATGATCAGAGGAAAATGGTAATTTGATTCAAGGGAGAAAAGTTAAAGTAAAAAACCAATATGTGGGAGATATTTGTGCAAAAGTAATGTAGATCTTGTGGAAGAGCTTTTGAAAATCAGCAGATGTAATTGGTGGCAAAGCAAGCTGCATGGTGTACTGGAAAAGGAAAGGAGGGCTTGGAGTCCTGGAGCGTCCGTCCAGACAAAGAAGAGATGAGAGGAGAGGTCCTGACGAGGGAATGGTTTGCTGATGCGATGTGGTTACCGCACCAGGCCTCGCTCGTGCTGGAGCTGGCACCGCTGCTGTTTTCAAATCGCAGCCCGCGTTGGAGAGGAAAGTGAACATATTGCTTGTGAGGGTGCCTGCGGCAGAGAACCTGCTCTTGTTCCAGCTTCTCCGAGTGTGTTTGTGTGGTGCAAACTCAACGTCGGTAACTTGTGTAGATGGAGGATGAGAAGACCTCACGGTTAATGTTCCAATGTGAGAGGGCATGGAAGCACCTGACCTCAAGTCCGTGTCTTACGTAGCTCGTTAGACCTAGGTTGCATTGTAAGAAAATCAGAAATAGGTCCTGTGAGTAGTGAAAATGGGAAATTTTGGTGGACCTGGTCTTGTTTGCCCAGCGGTGATCCCAGGGTTAGCTAGGCAGCTCACTGTGTCCACCCAAAAACTGACTGCTGCAGCTGTCAAATGGGTGGTGCCGGTCATCAGGTGATCTCCTCTCAGAGGAAAAGAAGTGACCAGACGGTGACGGTTTTCACCTGACACAGGGGCTTAGCTTGGAGCAAGAGCAAACCAGAAGAGGTGACTTGGTTGTAAGAATGCGTAGAAGTGCGATGCTTGTTGCTTGGATTGGATGTGCAGCCATGCTGGACTCGACTCTTCCATATCACGTCTTCTGGAATGTGAACAAACCCTGGAGAAAGTCTCATGTTCTAACTGCCTTCGTTCCTCTTCATGGAAGATAATTGAGGGAGGAAACTTGAAAATGCGTCTGTTGTCTAGACTGTGTGAGAGTTTCTCTCCCTGTTTCTGTAGCCTCCTGAGAATTCCATCCTTGGTATTTGCTGTGGGATTATGGAGCCAGAAATGTGCTGTGAAGGAGAATCTTCTGTCTGCCTTCAGCTGGAAGGGGATGGATCTCATCTGGAATCTCATACTGAGATGTTTCTCCTGGTATAGGAGCAGCAGAGGACTTTGAGGCTGTTTTTGCCAAGGTGAAGTGAGGCTGGGAGGTTTTATTCCTGTTCATACATGGGCAGTAAGAGGTGTCCAAGAAGTCTGCATGGTTCAGCAAAGGCGTGAAGACCCTCTGTCTTGGAGCAGCCCAAACCTGTCCATATGGCAGCACAGCGATGTGCCTGTCACATGCGGGCTGCACTGCTGGCTTGGAGTTCAGCTTGGGCAGAGCTCCCTCACAGGATCGATGCAGGAAGAATTTCCATCTTGCAGATTTGCCGTAAGCGCCTTTCTCAGACCGCACAAAGACTTGGCTCTGAGGTCATTTTATTGAGGCCCGGGTCAGCCCCAAAGCTACAGCTCCTTGCTCTGTGGATAGGGTCCCACCAGTGCGTTCGGATGGAGGGTGGATTTCCGTGAACTGGAGCCGTTGCCTGTGGCAATACAGGATGGGCTGAGACTTGCTGTAGAGTCTGTGTGGTGTTTCAGCGTTGGAAGCTGTGCCGGTGATGTGAAGCAAAGGAGGAAGCAGGAGTTGAAGAACAGGGACGCCTGGGGACTCTGGTAAGAAGGTCGCACCGTGCTGCCGCGGTGCGAGGGGTGTCGGGGCAGGCATGTGTAGGAGAAGGGAGAGCGTTCATGGAGGAGGTGGAAGAAAACCAAGGGTGAGATGGATGTGCAACGTTTCTGAAATGCGGTGATATAATTAATATTTTAGGGGTCAGCCCTGTTGATGGAACTCCACAGTTTGCCTCATGTTCAAGAAGAATGTAGAAAGGAAATCTCTCTGCAGCGCTGACACCTCTGCTCTCTCCCCGCGCTCCTCAGCGAGGAACGTCGCTCCCCTCCGTCCAAATGGAAACAAGGGGGAGGGAAGGAGATGGCTGAAAGGAGTCTCCTAATGCCGGTGCCTCTGGGATCCCGGCACAGCTGTGAGCAGCTGCAGCAACATCACTTTGGGATGCAGGAGGCCGTGTTGGGAATCCTCGCTCCCAGGAGACTCTGCTCTGGGAGACCCAAACGCGTTCCTGGAGCTCGGGCCCTGGCAGAGGAGGGGCAGTTGTGTAGGCCTGGCCGTAGAACCAGTCACGGTGAACATGACTGAGGTGTCGCCTAACGTGCCCTCCGTGAACTGTTCTGTCTGTTCTCCTCTGCTCTGTTGGTGAGGGATTTTCCCACAATCCTGCCCTTCAGAGACGTTTACTTTGAGGTCTTGCTGGTTTTGATCCGTCCCAGTTACTGGATTTGTAGTGAAATGTTATTCCTAAAACTAAGAAATTCTGTTCTTTCAGCTTCTGGAGATGCTTTTCTGCACCAGTTCTTCCATGAAAGGATTGTGGCTGGATAACATAGTTTTCAGTAAAATTCTCACTCCAATGAGCTTTCACTAATTGACCTGTTTGCATCAGCTCCTACGAAAGCAAGCGCAAGACTCGCTACCCCCACGGTCTTGTGCGTTGCTCGGCGTGACGTGCGCTGCGTCGTAACAGCCGTCAGCGCGGCGCTGTGTTACGTTACTGACTTCCGACCTCCGGCGAGCAGCTGATGTGTCCCCTGGAGATCCTCCTGCCCTGCTCCTGGCTGCTCCTCTGTGTCTCTTGGCACCCACCGGCAGGACCGTGGCTTTGGCCGGCGCTCCAGCCTCGTTCCCTGCTTGGCTGCTGCCGCTCAAGCGCCGTAAGGATGTGGTGTCGGACTACCAGCTCCAGCCCATTGACTCCTTGGCTTGACGCACCTTCGCGGCTGCGGCTGCTGCCTGCGCGCTCAGAACCATCCAGGAGTTCCTTTAAAAATAGCTTTGCACTTTTTACGAGGCGCATTTTCCCAGTGCGAGCCAAAGGCAGACCAGCACGTTAGAGTCTCCTCGAGTTTGCCAGCAGCGTTACCCAATAACACGAGGAGGTGCGAACTCCCGTAGCCCTCGTTCGTTGGATGTTAATGACACCGCTAGTCATCCCGTGGAAGGGAGGGGTGGGTGGCAAGCGGAGCCTGCAAGATGGGCTAGGGAGCCCAGCCAAGAGCTGGAGGTGCTGGTCCTGTGCCTTCTGCCCATGTCTTCTGCTGCTTATCTGGTGGGTTGGTGTTTGCTGGATCCTTCTGGGAGTTGTTTTCTGTCCCTGACCCAGGAAAAGCACATTATAAATAAAAAAAAAGCTGAGGGGCGGCAGGGCTTTCTGCCAAGTTGGTGAGTAAATTGGCTTACGGAGGGGTGCAGAGGGAGGAGGAGGATGGGTGGGAGGAGGAAGGCACCACACTCTGTGTCATTAGAGCACTTCAGCCACTGAAGGGCTTGCCCCCGGTGTGGTGTAAGTGGCTCAGGATTGTGGCATTAAACATAAAGAGAGGACGTAAGTTCAGCAGTGGTGTGACTGTTCCCTCCAGCAGCTCTCTGTGCAGCGTGGTCAGCAGCTCCCGTGGACGTGGCTGAACCTGCCCTAACGCAGCTCGTGCGGTGCTGTGCCCTGGGTGGGGATGTCACCGCAGCGTTGTTCAGCAAAAGCCACCATCTTGTCTCTTAATTACCCCCTGCTCGGGCAGGCTCTGCTGTCTGTCAGGGTGTGCTACTGCTGGTGCCCGCCCCACTTCGGGGACGGCTGCCCTGCCTGCGGCCCGTCCCAGCCGGCGGGGCCGTGGTGCCGAGCAGAGGGCTCGGCTCCATTCCCATCACGCGCTTTAAGGCACGGCGTGGTTCAGGCTTGGCACAGAAGCTGGCGTTGTCATCCCTCAGGGGTCACAACATCGGGTGTGAGACAGGGTTTTTGGGAGGTCGGGTCTGGTGGAGCTGGGCGCTGTGGAGTCACAGTTTCTATTCTGGTTACAAATGGTTGAAGAATAAACTGTTACCAGGGCTACTCGGTGTGAGTTCCCATCACGCCAGAGAGTCCTGGGACAAAAACACCTCCGAGCCGCACAGTCACCCTTCCAGCTGCCGCTTGGCCTCTGCTGGATTTTCGCCACATTACCTGTCATTAATGGTGCAGGCGTCACCGCGCAGTGTGGGGAGCGTTGCAGTCAGCTGAACCATGCAGCGGCCATTGGAGTCCTTGTTTTCCAAGAAGCTGGTGGATCTTGCTCTTAAAATGAAGTCAAAGAACTTTATTTTAGCACATGCTAAATAAAAATGTTGTTTCTCAAAATCTTCTTGCTCCCTGCAGTCATTGGTGTGCCAGGTCTTGCCCTGAGCTCCTTTGCAGCCCAGGGGCTGCCCTAGAAGACTCCAAGAATCACAGAATCCCAGGATGGTTTGGGGGGGAAGGGACCTTTCAAGCCCACCCAGTCCAACCCCCCTGCCAGGAGCAGGGACATCTCCAACCAGATCAGGTTGCTCAGAGCCCCGGCCAACCTGGCCTGGGATGTTTCCAGGGATGGGGCACCCACCACCTCTCTGGGCAACCTGGGCCAGTGCTCAACCACCCTCAGTGTGAAAAAAAAAAATTTCCTCACATCTAATCTGAATCTCCCTCCCTGTATTTTAAACCCATCACCCCCTGTCCTGTCACAGCAGGCCCTGCTGAAGAGTCTCTCCCCACCTTCCCTGCAGCCCCCTTTGGGCACTGGGAGCCGCTCTCAGCTCTCCCCGCAGCCTCCTCTTCTCCAGGCTGAACAGCCCCAGCTCTCCCAGCCTGGCCTCACAGCAGAGCTGCTCCAGCCCTCTCCGCATCTGCGTGGCCTCCTCTGGGCCCTCTCCAACAGCTCCACGGCCTTCTGCTGTTGGGGGCTCCAGAGCTGGACACAGCGCTGCAGGGGGGTCTCAGCAGAGCGGAAGCACCCCTGTTCTCTGGCATTGGGTGCTCCTCCCGCAGGGTGACTGCTCCTGGGCTGTCACCCAATAATTCGGAGCTTGTGGGATGAGGGGAACCTTCATGTCCTGTGATCTGACCTGTTCTCTCCCAAGGGACTGGGCAGTGGGGTGTGCTCTGGGCAGCCCCAGCTCTGATGCTGATGGTAGAGTATTTCTCTCTGTTTCTTCCAAAATTTGTAATGACTTCCCAAGGTTGCCAGGCTGTATAACAGGCTGGTAACGAGATGAGATGAAAGCAACCTTCTCTTCCCAGGTTTGGAGGAGGCTGGTGCACTGCAACGAGCTTTCAGTTGGCACCATACCACAGGAAAAAGGATAAAATCCTGGAATTGGCGAAATCCGACAGTTTTCCTGAGATGCTGTTCTTCTTTATGCAAAATCTCTTTATCAGGAGAGTGGCAGTGGAGGGCAGCGCCTGATTTCACCAGGGACCGAACTCATTTCTGAGCAAACTCTGCTCTGTTTGCCGGTGATACCACAGGGATGGACGTGCTGGGTTTTCCTGTTACGGTGAGAATTTATTGCGGTGTTTCACTTAGCCTGGCTTGCAGTGTTGGTGCTGCCTTACCCCTTCCCTGTAATTCTGGCTGCGCCGTGAGGACAAGGGCTGCAGATCCCCGAGCGATGGAGATGGAGGCCTTTTGCCTCAGGAATTTTGAAATACACCAGTCTATTCCACCCTCCATGCCCCTAAAATGCTGGTGACCAGAGCTACACGTGGCTGCCCTGACTGCGTGGTACCTGAAGTGGTGTGTCTGGTGGCTTATCAAGACATAATGCACAATTTATGTTAAGATTTCACCTTGCTACTGGGATTTTGGAAGCTAAACTGAAAAATGTGAAAAGAGGTATTATTGGTTTACAGTGCTACAGTGTAAAAAATGATCTTTTTAAAAAGTTAAATAAGCTACCTGAATGTTTAAGATGACTTATTTTGTACTTCTGTACACCGTTTCCCAAGTAACAAATACCGAACGCTCCTGTCCGCGATGCCGTCGCCGTGTCCTCCCCTGCCGCTGCCCCGGTCCCACCAGAGATCCTGGCACCGCGGCTGGCAGCGCCGGGGTGACGAAGCAGTGAAACTCCATGGATTTCCGTTCCCGAGGTCAAACAGCGCATAATTCATCCCCGGCTTCCTTTCCCTCTAGCTCAGGACGTTCCCCAGCAGGCGGTACCGGGACCGGGTACAAAACCGCACCTCTCCAGGTGAAACGTCTGCGTGCTGCACGGGGGAGCAACCGCTGCGCTTCGGGGTCTGCGCCGGCGCCGCGGGGCCGGTGCTGCCGTGGGCTCTGCTCTTCCCCGCCTGGCAGGAGGCTGCCGTGCGCATCGCCGTGCCCGCCAGCTCCAGTCGTTGCCATCTTGGTGGTGTCTGGGCTGCAGCGTAAGCGGTGCAAACCCCTCCCGTGCTGTCCACGCTCGTGCCTGCGGCGCTGGAGGGTGCGTTAAGCATCCTTCACGCGGCCGA
Organism: Tetrax tetrax; assembly: GCA_009806455.1. Lineage (NCBI taxonomy): Eukaryota > Metazoa > Chordata > Aves > Otidiformes > Otididae > Tetrax > Tetrax tetrax. The sequence continues at coordinate 46,149 of WHYT01014741.1, read as the reverse complement.
GGGGGTCCCGCCTCCTTTTCCCCCGTTGCCTCCTCTTAGCGGAAAGGTGTTCGTTCATCTTCGTTCTGCCACGGTCGCCTTGCGCTCCGCCGGTCCTGGGGGGGTCTGTCTGGAACGGGGTGGGCACACCGGCGGGCTGGGTTCAGGGTGCGGGTGTGGTAGGGATGTGCATGTGGCACAGTTGTGTTTATTTTGCCTTTTTTAGCAGTTCCTCACCTTCTCTTTTCCTCTTTGACTGCTAACGAGCACTGAGCTGGTGTTTTCCCTGCACATCTCAGACACGAAGGCCAGCTGAGATCGGATCGGTCCCTTTGCTAACACAAAGCCTGGATCTACTGGGGCTTTTTTTGGTAATTCTGCTCTGATTTGAGCGGTTTGCTCAATTTGATTTTAGTGGTTTCGGCCTGCTCTCCTACTGATGTTCTTCAGTCCCCCACATCTGAGAAGGTCCCCGGGTGGGGTTTGCACCCCCCGTGCTCCCGTTGGAGCGTGGTCAGCCGGGTGGTTGCGCAGCACACACAGCTGTTTCACATCTGCTTTCACCGAGAAGTTTTGTTCAGTGCCATCTGTTCTGAGCAATTTCTACCACTGGGTTTATCCAGTTCACTCTGAAACCTTCTCGACTGTGGTATGAAGATCTTTGCTGGTGTCCCATGGGCAAATGTGGTTCATTGTCTGTGGGGGCGAGGGGGCAGGCGAGGAGCGAGCCGGGGGAGGACATCTGCTCACGGGCGGTGGGGAGGCTGGTTTAGTTATGCCAGAGAGAGGTTTGGCTTTCAGACTCTGAAGATGGCCCACGCCAGTGTGGGAAGGAAGCATTTCACACCTTTTAATGCGGTAGTTGTAATGCCTTCGGGGAGTTCAAGTCTGTACTGGGAGCGTGGTCTTGATCTCCAGTGGCGGTGGCACAGGAGTTGCTCCATGTTGGTACCAGTCAGAAACGGAGCGACTCTGTATGTGTCCCGGTGCTGCCGGAGATCCTGCTGCTCGCTGCGGCTGCCTTTGGGCTAAGGGAAGATCTGTGCAGTGTGTTGGAGCCCATCTCATCCTCAAGCTCTTGGTGGTTTCTGGGCTGGTTGTGGCCAGATCTCCTTGGTACCTGGCCAGCAGCGTGCATGGCTGCACATGCTGGCAGCTGCTTCATTGGCTAGTAAGTTTTTTGGGGGAACCCCCTATGGATATGTTTGTTTGTGCCCATCCCTTCTTGGGTCAACAAGCTCTAGTTGCAGCCTTCAAATCTGGTTGCTCTCCAGTAGCTTGCTGGTTTGTCTGTGTTTGAAGATGTAGATCAGGGGTGATCACATCAGGTGGTGCCCAGCCTTGTTGGTGGGTTGGTGAGATTTACTGTGGATAAGTACACCATCAGCTTCTTGAAAACAATGCAAGTCCTGGAGTTCTCATTTGGATTTTTTAATGTTTCTCTTTGACCAAGCAGGAGGTGGTGTTGGTGTCCTGCTGCCTGAGGACCCGTTTGACGGGGGTACAGCCCTGCAGGTGTTGGCTGTTTGACTTTTCCCACCTTGGCACTTCTCGTGTAGGTTTTGAGGCAGCATCTCGCACAGGGTAGGGCATGAAAGCTGGCTTGGGCTGCTGCCTTTGTTGCTGGCTGAAGCCACTGCGGCTGTGGATGGCCATCTTCCTGGAAGCAGGAATGCAGGTGGCAGAGCTTACCTCACCTATTTTGAGCAGTTACCTGTGTTCACAGTGATGATTTCTGGTCTGAGCAGTTGTACTTTGTTTCCCCAGAGCAGTCGTGGGCACCGCTGTGGCAGTGCCTGGGGTTCAGCCGCAGACCAGAGGTGTGTGACAGTTACAGTGTCACCTGCACGCTTCAAGGGCCTTTGGAAGGCGCTGCTAGAAGGGGACACATTGCACGTGTCACATTGCAGCCTCGAAGGGCCGAGCTGGCAGGATCGGCGTTGTCACCGCGCAGCGGGAGCAGGAGCTGCCAGCTTCTCCTGCACGCAGTGAGGGTGAGCGTCCAGAGGAGATCCAGCTGCTTCCCCCAGAAACCTCACGGTCCTCTTCCCCTGGCCCTTCTGCTGGGTGTGGAGCTGCGGGAGGAGGCAGCGCGTGAGCCCCACTGCATCCCCTGCGCAGAGGGGGATTGTTTGTGTCGTCGTGGTCCCACCGCATCCAGAGCCGCCAGCCGCCATCCGGACGCGCTCAGCGGACGCGGCGGTATGCGAAACTACCTTCACGTTAGGCATTAACAGAAAGGCAGCCTTGCCCCCCGCTGCGCGGCGGAGGCAGCGCCAGGCTGTTCCTGTTTTCGTGGAAGAGCGGATGCCTGTGCCCGCTCCCCGGCGCTGCCCGCGGTCGCGTTGCTGCTTGTGGTCCTGTGTTTGCCGGGACTGGGGAGCAGCTTGCGTCGTTTGTAGCCGGTCTGCCTCTGGTTGCACTCTTCTGCTTTCCTGCGGTGGTGATGCTCTGGTCTCGGACATCCCCCACCTTAGGGGGAACCATGCTCCGTCCCGCTGAGCGAGACCGGAGCCCTTGCTCCAGCCGTGCGGGCGCAGCTCGTCTCATCGGAGGCGTCTGGGGCTCGGCTCTGGTCCCACTGGTGCCGGTGCTGGTGCAGCCGTGGGGGTGGTGGCACCCCATCCTCGGTCTGTGCACCCAGTAGCTGTCAGCTCTCCGAGGGGTTTTCTCTATCCCCTCCTCGCACCCAGGGGCGATGTGTGAGGGATGTGCAGTGGCTGTCCGTGGGAGCCAGCTCGGACGGGGCTGGAGGGCGGCGAACGGCGCAGGGGTGCGGGCAGGCGGCTGCTGTTTGTCTGGGAAGGGAAACGCTCCAGGTCGGGCCGTGCCCTGTAGCAGCGTGTCCCCGCGCGGGTGACGGAAACCGGCTGAAAGGTTGGATTTTTCTGGACCCTGGTGTGAGTGGTTTGAAACCGTTCTCCACGTTGGATTTGACTGGAAAGCATTTAGGAAGTGATTCTGAATCCATTTGGTTGATTCACTGCTGTTCCTGCAGTGGGATGCAGAGCAGCGGTTCCATAATTAATTTAATTACATGCTTATTCAATCTTTCCTAAACTAGTAAAATTTCAGAATGCTTTTGAATTCAATGAAATGTGATTTTCAGGGACAGGAGAAGGGAAGGAAGGGAAATGTCAAGTTATTTTCTTTTTCCCTTGCTTGGCGTGCCAGCCCTCCCTCCCCGGCATCGCCGCGCCGCGCGGTGCCCGCTGCGGTCACCTCTGCCCCCACGGCGACGGGCACGGCCAGGCAGATTTTGGTTGTGTGCCCAGTTCCTGCCAGAGTCGGTGCTTCCCACCCAAAGGGAAACCTTTCAAAGAAGCTTCATGAATAAATTCAGCAAAAGCCGTTTCTTTTCCTCCTGCCCCTCACCTCCTCCATCTTTCCTGATACCCACTCCTCATTCTGCTCGCTGCGTTTACGCCGTCGGATTTGGCCCGGACAGTGTGTTGTGTAACTGGGCCAGGGAGTTCCAGCCCACTCTCCATCTTCCATTGCGGCGCAGCACGCAGCTCATCTCTTCCCAGTTTGCCTCTTTCCCCTTTTCGGTTGTTAATTTAAAAGTATCATTTCCAAATCTGCCTCTCTTCCTCACAAAGTCTCATTTTTATTTTTTTTTTAACCTCTGTGGCAGGCCTTGAATGAGTAACCGAATATCTCCTGGGCGCTGGAATTTAGCAGTCTTTGCCCTTTGTTCGGCTGGGTCAATGCATGAATTCACAAGTTACTGAATTAAAAAGGAGAAAAAAGGCAAATGTCTGATTGTGGATTGGAATTTTATTTTATTTTTCCCCGAAGAAATTAAATACAAAGAGAACTAGTATTTTCAAATAATTTAAAAAGTAGCAATTTATTTTAAAATGAGTTGTACCAAGGCCGATGTTGAATACAGAACTAAACGCTGAACTGTTTCTCTGAAGGGAAGGTAAAATCCAACTCTGTGTTTGAGGAGTTAGAAAATGTGAACCTACTTATGGCATAAACACGGGGAGACTGGACGAAGGGTTGGTGGGCAGAGGCTGTAGCTGGAGCATAGAATTACCACCATGTCAAGATGATTTCCTTCACTTCCCCTGGTTGAAGAGGCAGATCGTGTCGGGTGTGCGGTACGAAACGCCGGTGCAGAGCAGCGAGCGCACGCAGGTCCCGTGTGCACGGTCGGAGCGTGGCAGCCGGAGCAGCCTGCTGCCCGCTAAGCCTGAACAGACCTCCATTCAATCTCTTATGAGTGTGGCTTTGTCAATTTTTTTTTTTAAATAGCAATGTTTCCATTAAAAGAAGAATTGGGGGAGCAGCGCTGGCTGGTGTGAACGGGTCTGGTTTAGAGCAGCTGAGGGTTTGGCCTTGGCCGTAGGTTTATTCCTAAACTGGGAGCCGTCCGCTGGCCAGGATGGCTCCCGATGTGGGAAAACGGTCTGGACTGGTGACGACCGCGGGGAAACAGGTGTTGGGATTGCTCCGTCTTTGCAAACGTGAGGGTGCTTTTCCGTACCTTTGGATGAGGAGCTGCCCAAGCAGAGCTTTCCTGGGAGGGATGGGAGGAGCTCCAGGCTCTTCGTAGGGATCCCGCAGTTGCACGAGGTGGGCTTTATAGAGCTGTAAATCTCCACAAAGGACTTATTCACAAAAACCAGGACTCCTAAACCTCAGCAAGTTGCTCACTGGGTTTGTAGTTTTTGGGAGGGGTCACCTGAACGTTTCTCTTCTTCTCACTCCCATACGGCAATGTGCGGCGGTGGAGCTTTGTGTTTGGGCTGTCACGATGGCTGTTGGAGCTCCAGCAGCGCCTCTGAGGTCTGGGTCGTGCTTTGCGGCTTTGAAATACTTTCCATGTTTTGTGGGAGACGCCTCCCGCCGTCATCCCGGTGGCCTTTGAGTCAGCTCTGAAGCATGTCTTCCTCTGCTCCAGCTGCTTGAGAAGATGACTTCCATGCTGCCTCCTCCTCCTTGTTGTCGTCTCTCAGTGCTTTTAAGCTCTGAATGGAGGATCTCCAGGGGCTGAGCTGGCTGCTGGTGGTGAGCAGAGCTGGTGGCATTAGTGGCCGGTGCTGGTGTGAGCCCAGGCGAGCGGCAGTGTGACTTGAGGACTGTTGGGTCCGCAGTGGGAGATGGTCCAACCTCAAACTTCAGTTTGTGTCTGTTTCATGGAGCGATGGCAATGGATATCTGGCAACGTGTGGCAAGAAAAGACTTGAAGCCTGAATTCTTTTGAGCAGAAGTGCATTTTAGTGTCTTAAAATTGACAGCCCTCCCCAGTTTGGGGATTTTGGCTGTTGGCTCTCTCAGCGTTGCCTTTGCCTTTGAGAACTTTTTGCATTCAAAATGATAAATGCGACTGGAGACCTTAAGTGACCTTAATTTCTCCAAATTGGATGCCTCATGCCCAATGTGACAGCCTCAGAGTTAAAATTAATACAAATTTTGTAAATCAGTAGAGTGACCTTTTGGTGAACTGGAAAGAAATGTCAGATTTCTGGTTCCCCGCCCCACCCCGTAATCAGCAGTCTGTAATGAATGAATTATTCCGAATTTCAAGATTGTAGCTCAAAAGGGCACTCAGATGGCTGAAATCCCCCAAGAAAGGCTGACCTTTTGGTTTTCTCCGATGAAAATTCAAGATTTTCCCTGAACTTAGCAGTCTGCGATGGACTGCGCGAGATGCCGCCGTCGCTTGGCGGGAGCAGCTCCCCATCTCTTTTCTCAGTGCATTTGTGGGAACACCGTGCGATCCCCAAAGCGCCTTCGCAGCCACGCAGGAGTGTGCAACGCGTCGTTAAGATTCGGTGCCAAGGCTTCTCTTTAGGTACAAAACAACTGTGAAATAAATGATTCCCCTTCTGCGCCATGAAGAATTGATTATTTGTCATCCCTTGCATCAGGGGATGCGACTGCGCTTCCACTGCCCGCTCCGAGTTGCCTCTGTGGGGTTGGGGATGCTGGGTACGCGCAGGAGGGTCCTTCAGCTCGCTCTTCCTTCAGATGAGAGGACTTTGAGGCCCACAAGAAGCGATGAATCTGTATTTCCCATAAGACATTACCAGTGACCGTAGATCTGGTTTTGCTCAGGAGCTGCTAGAGAGAAGAGTTTGGGTTTGGAGAACACGTTTCTTCGATGGTAACATCGTGTGCTGGCAGGACCACGCACCGGTGAGTGTGCCTTTCAAAGAATCATAGAATGGTTTGGGTCGGAAGGGTTTGGGTTTAAAGCCCACCCAGTCCAACCCCCTGCAAGGAGCAGGGACATCTCCAACCAGATCAGGTTGCTCAGAGCCCCGGCCAAGATGGCCTGGAATGTTTCCAGGGATGGGGCATCCACTGCTTCTCTGGGCAACCTGGGACACTGCTCCACCATCCTCAACGTAAAACATTTCTTCCATATATCCAGTCTGAATCTCCCTCCCTCTATTTTGAAACCATGACCCCTCGTCCTGTCACCCCAGGCCCTGCTGAAGAGTCTCTCCCCACCTTCCCTGCAGCCCCTTTGGGCACTGGGAGCCGCTCTCAGCTCTCCCCGGAGCCTCCTCTTCTCCAGGCTGAACAGCCCCAGCTCTCCCAGCCTGGCCTCACAGCAGAGCTGCTCCAGCCCTCTCAGCAT
>WHYT01014741.1:0-28321 GCA_009806455.1 Tetrax tetrax | reverse complement strand
CAGGCCCTGCTGAAGAGTCTCTCCCCACCTTCCCTGCAGCCCCTTTGGGCACTGGGAGCCGCTCTCAGCTCTCCCCGGAGCCTCCTCTTCTCCAGGCTGAACAGCCCCAGCTCTCCCAGCCTGGCCTCACAGCAGAGCTGCTCCAGCCCTCTCAGCATCTGCGTGGCCTCCTCTGGGCCCTCTCCAACAGCTCCACGGCCTTCTGCTGTTGGGGGCTCCAGAGCTGGACTTGGGCATTGGGTGGGAAACATCCCTGGAGCTGGGTAATAGGTTTGTGTTTATGTGGTGTCTCCTGAGTGGCACCCACGCCAGCTCCCGGTTGCGATGGCCTCCCTGGCTGTTTGGTTCTGGGTACAGAACGCGTTTACAGGTGAGGAATCGCAGATGCTTTGCCTGCACAGCTTTTTCCCCGCTCTGCGTAGCGCGAGCTCTCCGTTAGGTACAGCAGCACGTTTTGTAACAGCAAACCACTGAGTTCAATTTATAGAGAGGAAAAGTTTCACAAAACTCACCCGCGTTGTGCAACGCTCAGCTGCGTCGGGCTGCAGGAGCTGGCCGCCTTTGCCGACGTCGTCCCCGTGGCAGCGGCCCTGCTGCTGCATTTCGACACCCCTCAGCCACGAAACCCCGCGGGGCCGCGCCGGGGTCTCTGCGCTCCCAAATTCCGGTCTCTTCCCGGGTGCTTGGAGCCCCTCCCGCAGGCTGCGGCGCACGGGGCTCTCCTGGTCGGGCATCACTGAAACGTTAAAAAAGGGATCCGGATGTATTTGGGAAAGCGTCAGCGCTGAAGTAGACTGGATAACGCCTTCCTTTCGCTGCTGCCAGGGACAAAGGCTCCGAAGGCTCAGTGAAGCCACGCGGCCGTCTCACAAAACTCTCTTTTGCATCTCTCGTAGCGGTGAAATTGGGCTGAGATCAGTTTTGTTTTTCACTTTCTGGTTCTCCACAACTACAGCGCAGTAAAATTTTGGAGGCAGCGATGTGAAAGCAAAATTTAAATTTATTGCCCAATTTTCATTTTAATTTTATTAAATCATGAAAATTTTTCCAGTAGGAATAGATTTTGAAATAGATTTTGCAAATTGTGCTGCCAGCAGCTTTAAAATCATAAATGTCAAGTGTTAAAGGATTTGGCACCGTTTCTGAAGTGTCGAAACGCTGGGTAGTGGTTTACAGCCTGCTCTCCTGTCGGCCTTTTCACCCTTCTCTCAGCTGCTGGGACCAGGAGCCGTTCAGCGAGGTGTTGTGCTCGGTGAAGTGCTGTCACACTGGGCCTTAAAAAATAATAGTAAAAAGAAGAAGAGCAGAAGGCTAAATGTCCTGAAGTTTGTGTAGTTCATTTAAAAATTTTAAGTAAATGAAGAAATCCTGATATTTTTTTTTTCAGACTTTTTTTTTTTATAAGCCTATTTAAGGTGCAGGTACGTCACGGTGCGCACAGGTCGGGGACGGCTCGGCGCTGAGCGCTGCCAGCCGGCTTGTGACAGCGGCACGGTGTCACCAGTCTGCACGTGTGGTCCAGGAACGGTGCGCAGCCCACCTCACGCCTCGGGAACGGCTGCTGACAGCCAAGCGCGCCACAAAGGCTTTGTTTTGTTTTTCAAAATATGTGCCGCAGAAAAAAAAAAAAAATTAAACCCAAAACTGGAAAATAGCCCCCTGCGCCCGCCAAAGGGGCCTCCTCGCTGTGCTGCTGCGTAAAAATTTGTTAATGCTTCTAATTACGCTCCCGAGCAGGGGCGAGGGGCTGGTGCGTTGTGCGGGATCTGTGAAGCTGTGCACCAAGAAGCGGGTTTGGATGGCTCCGCTCTCTCCACGTCGCCTTTCAGTAGCTGCTTCTCCACTTCTTTTATGCGTGTGATGTGTTGACACTGCCTTAAATGGGTTTGGTTTTCATGGGAATGCTTCAAACTTCTTCTGTCTTGTCTGTTTTTGAGAGTCTGGTGTTTGGTTTTATATTTATAAAATAGTAAAAAAGCAGCAATGGGATAAATTCAGGAAAGAAATTCCTGCCAAGAGCGGCCAAGCACAAAGGCAACACCTCTTGCCCGTGACGCCCTGGACTGCAGCTGGGTGGAGGGCGGGAGGTTATTCTGGAGACGTCCCACGTAGGCTTCTCCTGCTGTTACACGCTTTCCTAACCCGGCCGCTGCTGGGGACAGAATGGTGGCTTTTGAGGACCCGTGGCGTGAGCCTCCTTGGTTTTCCTCTGACACAAGAGTGGTGCGGCTGCTTCTCCGACTTCTTTTCGAGGGCTTGTTCCTGCATGAAGCCGGGTGAGAAGCGGAGGACAGAGGAGCCAGGGTGAGTTTTGCGCTCGGTGCGTGAAGACTGCCGGGCCTGGAGCAAGGCCGGGGCTGCTGCATCTTGCAAGGTCAGACCCTGAACCAGCATGTCTACCTGCGCTGTGTAAGCCCCGTAACCACGCTTTCCTTTCTGAGAAGGGCTCTTTTCTTCTAAGAAAGGCTAGAAGAGCCAGAGAGGTGTTTTCCGTTCAGTTGTGCTGGGATGTGCAGCTCCCATTGCTTTCGCTTGCACTGTTCACGGCGCTGGAGAGCATGGCTGGCATGAAGTGACGAGCCTGAGCCCTCGTTTGTATCCAGGAGAGCGTAACGATGGGGCTGATGTTGTGTCCACGTCAACGCAGCTTTCATTCTGGTACAGGGTGTCTCCGTTCCTCGCAGCTGTGAGAGTACGGTTGGTTATGGAAGGTTGTCCCTCCCTGGCAGTGCGGGTGTGGTGCAGGGGGTGGGATGTGTTCGGAGAGGAGGAGGTGGGTGCCGTGCAGAGGGATGGAGCTCTGAGCACAGGCAGTGGCCTCTGTGCACATTGGGGTGCAGCGTGGCACCCCTCCTTGTCCCTTCACTGCTTGCTACAAAGGCTCTGAAGTTGCCTTTCTTCAGTTCAAAATGTGTGTTTCCTTTTTCCTGTGCCTCGCTGGGCGCTGGGAAGCGCGTGTCAGGAAGCTGTTGTTACTGGCAGCGTTCAGACCCATAGCATCACTTTGCGAAGGGAAAATATTCTGTGAGCACCCCTGCTTCTCAGAACTCCAGCGCGGGTTTGCGTGGAAATGTTCCTTCGAGCTGTGACCTGCTCTGCAATGTTCCTGGGTTTCGCCAAGCGCTGAGAGCAGCTGAGCCCATGGCAGTGAGGGTGTAAACGCAGGGTGAGCTCAGGGCTCAGGTCCCCGTGCTCTAGGCCTGAGTTAAGCACAAGAAGCCCTAACACTGTTACTGGTCTTAGTGGGTGACCGGTCTGGCTGAGCCAGCGGCAGTGTGGATGGACCTGTGGCTGTTTCTCGGTTCGTAGCCCAGCAGCTCGCGCCATCCCTGCTATAACCAGCGGTGTGTGTGCTCTGGGTCCGCCCGTGTCTGATGGGGAGGGGATGTGGGTGGTCACCGGGATGGGTGTGGGCACCCCTTCAGGCTCTGCATGGCCAGAAGAAGGTTCCTGGGAAAGCAAACGCGGAGGGGTGTGCACACCTCCTAGGTGTTTGAGAAGAGCGAAAAAACCAAAGGTTGAGACCTGGTCAGCTGGAGCAGAGCTGTGTGTGCTGAGCAGAGCTGCGCGTGGCGGGGTTGGGAGGAGCTCCTTGGGAAGGAGCGGTCCTCGTTCAGCAGGTCCTCCCCGCCACCCAGCAGCTTTCTGGGCCTGTCTCTTTTGGCACTTCAGTTGGTGTAACTCTCTCCTGTGCGTCAGAAGTTCTCAGTTGGTTTCTGTGCGGAGGATCCAGGTGAACCCGCTGGTTGTATCCCAGTCTGCAGAATTTGAGTTGCTAAAAGCTCCTGTCCTGCCTTTCTGTGACCTCCCCTCTGCCTTACCTCTGGTGGAAGATGCAGCTGAAATCACTTGTGTGAGTATCTTGACCTTCTCAGGTGTGTTTGAGAGTGATGAGGAGCACCTTCCAGGGGCACCAGGAGACCTGGCCCTGAACCTCTCGCCGTGGGATCGCTTGGTGCGTTTCCTTAGAGTGCTTGGCAGTGCGGGCCGGGGCCCTGCAGATGCGTTGGTGCCTCCTTCAGATGGTGCTGAGCTCTGCTCACAGCTTCCCTGCTCTGTAGAGGAGAGAGCATGTCCTGGAAAGTGTGTGTCCATGTGGAAGAAGGCTTTTCCTCCAAGCACTGTGAAAGGTGAAGGTGCTCCCATATCACACTTGTATTGTCTGTTCCATAAATGAAAGAAAAAAGCATAAAATTCCATTTTTTGGTGCTTCCAAATGTGTCTCCTCATATGATAGAAAGCTGTTGTTATCCAGCACTTGTGCATAACCGCTCTAACATCGTGAGCGGCCAGTGTTCAGAACCTCGGCTGGATGAGGGTTCTTTCCGTTGGCGCTGCAGCTCATCTGCGTGCCCTCGCAAGGGGGTCTGAGCAGGACCAGGAGAGCAAGGACCACCGTTGTCCAGCAGTCCAAGTTCCTGATGATGGCTGCAGCTTTAATGTCAGAGAGCCAATAAAGGCAAAAGACCTTTGAACCAAAGTGTGTAATTCTGAAAATACCTTCAGTTTACAGAGTCCAGGTTGGTTTTTGTTGGCAACCTCATCGTAGAGTCCCCAACAGTCTTCATCTGTCTGTCCTAAAACTGGCTGGGTGGGTAGCTGCTTAGCTACATGGCTAACGTGCCGTTGAAAGTAGGATTTTCTCATCTGGTGTTCAGAAGCTTTAACAATAGAAGCTGTGTAGTGCTGGAAGTTAAATGCATAAATGTAAAACGTGGAGTAAGTGTTTCGCTCTGCAAATAAGAACGCGGGTGAGATGTTGAAGAGTGCAGGTCTGTGTGGCTTGGGTAGGTGCCCTTTCCATCAGCTTATTTTGGTTGATTTGTTCTAGAGCTCATTAACAAATGAGTTAATGCTCATTCAGCCTGACATTAACAAGTGACACCCAGAGTCGTAGGCCCTCAAATTGTGGGTGGTCACAGATGGTGGGAGCTGTTTATGATCTAAAGCAGCATTTGCCAATTAGCTCAAAGCTGTGGAAGATAGTCAGAGAAAAATAAATCTGGTATCCCACAGACACAGGTGAGCTGAGAGTTATGCTTTGTGTTCAGGTTCTGTGTTTTCCCACACGTTGCTGGAGGAGGACAATAGCTGCGTTGGCTTCGCAAGAGCATAGATTAGAGCCTTAAGCCCAAAAGTGGTTGATCTGGCAGTTTCCATGCCAGGCCACGTGTGTTGGCCAGCGCTATCTGGTGCCTGCCCAATGTGCTTGGATGCCCAGCCACCTCTGCAGGTGTCACTGCCTGCAGTTCTGTCACCGCTGGCCGTGAAAGCTCTGCAGTTGCACTGGATGGCTGGAGAGGAATTAAGGGTACCTCCAGTGGCCTGGAGAGCAAATCTGCTTGACTGATTACCAGAATGGGGTGGGAAGTGTCACGCTGTCCCAAGAAATTACTGGGTCAGGGGGTGACTTGGAGCCTGGGCTCTGGCTGTTTGAAGGTTAGACCTTGGTGGACAGCCAGAGAATGCTCGGTGGATGGACTGGGTGGGCAGAGTGCGGTCTGGATTCTCGTTTGGTGGCTACCAGGGAGAGGCAAGAACAGGCTTTTAGGTCTCGGGCACTCGTGTGTTGTTGCCAAGTCCAGCTGTCACGTTTGGTAGACGCAGGAAGCTGTGGTCATCTTTTATTGTTTCCGCTTGTTGAGTTTGTGTTTCTGCTCAGCAGCTGATCACGGTGTCTGATTGTGTACCTGCCACATGGGAACACTTCAGGAAACCGTCTTTTTTCTGAGAGAAAGCGATCAGCACACCCCGAGGAGCAGTACGTGGTTAGTACCACAGTTGCTTGTGTGTCAGTCTGCATGAACGCTCTTGGGATAGTGGTCTCCATCACGGAGTTCACCACCTGCATTCCTCCGTCCTGGAACACCCTTCTTAGCTTTGGAAAGCAATCAAGTGACGCTGTTTTCATTTAATAATAATTGCAGTAGCAATAAGCAGTTTGGAGTGCTCTTAATGTTTTTTCCTTTTACTGGCCAGGTTGTGTCTCTTGGCTTTTTGACGTTTTAGCTGCCCAGGAGAGGCTGGGGATGATAACCCAGCACTTAGATAACCTCTCCAGAAGGAAGGAATGATTTTGTGAATAAAATGCAAGACTGAAATTCAAGAGGTGAGTGTCTGGTTCTCAGAAATTTTTTTCTGTGGCTCTGGGCAAGTTGTATAATCTGTCTTAGATTTCCCAGCTCAAGAACTGAAGAGAAGTTACTTCATCAGGCCACACCAAAATTGTCAATGTTAACTGGTATTCGGGAGTCACCAGGATGTTGTAGACATTTTGGTTGGTGTTTCCAGCTTTGAATGGTCACAGTGATTGAGTGAGGTTTGAGCCCTGGAGCCCTCTTTCCAGGGAAGCTGTCGTTTGCCTTGTCCTGTCCTCTTCAGAGGCTGAAAAGATTGGCATCTCAGAGCTTCAAGGTGGCTTTGTCCTGGTGGACTTGACCAAATTTTCTTGTGGGTTATAGATAAGCAACCAGTAGAGCATCAGCCAGTAGAGTTAGCAGAGGTGCTGAGGATTGTGGTTGGTACACAGGGAGGTCGGTGAAAGGTGGCTGTTTCCAGGTCGGAGGTGAGGTACCCCCCAGTAATCTCCCAGCGCTCATGGACATCCTGCTCAGTCTGTGGATGAACTCCTTTGTTGCTCCCAGTCTGCCATCTTTCACTGGCATTGAATTTTCTTCCAAAGTAGCAATAAATAATAATCATAATAAAAAAAAAAAAAGTAGTTGCTTCTATTTTGTTTTTTTGAGCGCTGACAATGGCCTTTGGAAAAGTCCGGTTTTCCTTTCCGAGGTCGCCATGGCTACTCTCCGTGCGGCGTCTAACAGCCGTGCTGGCTAATGCAGCAGAAACAGATTTGGCCTTTCCTTTTGGATGTAATGAATAGCAAACTGCTGCGTGTTCATTAAGAGAAGAGACTTGCAGAGGTTAAGTGTTTCATTTCTGGAGCTGCCGTCTAGGGCCGTAATAAAAAATAAATTGGGCAGCCGAGGAGGAAAAGGGGTTTGTAAGACATAAAGTGGGAAGAAAATAATTGCTGCCTCGTTCCTCCTCTCTTTCCTTGGGTTCTGGAACCGAAGTCAGGATCCCCGAGTCCAAGCAGTGCAGATTTTTGTTACGTGTGATCAAATTTGCTGGAGAATCAGCTTTGTTTTTGACAGGAACCCATCTGACTCATTCAGCAAAAATAAACAGACTCTTGGACTGCAGTCATCCAGTGGAGGAAGGATTGAGGGAAACGCGGCTGGCTTTAACGGCTGAACGGCACTCGTGTGAGGCCAGGCGATGCTCTCGCCACCTTTTGTGGACCTGTGGCTTTCAAGGCTGGAAAGGCTCGTGGTCACCACCCAGGGCAGCAGCTCCAGGGTCAAACCCATGAGGATTGTTTAGCCCAAAGTTTATCTTCAGGAAAAGATCTGTAACCCTGATCTCAAGTCTCTCTCAGTTTTAGATGTCCATGCCCGCAGTCAGCGAGGAGGATGGGCCCGTTGCAGATGCCTGCTGTGGGATGTGAGGAGCTGGGTGGTGGATGTGTCTCTTTCTCTCCCATCTCGTTTGTGGTTGTTGCACAAGAAATGGAAACAGCACAAAATAACGATGTCACCAGTGGTGTCGGTGCGTTGCACAGCCTCGTTGTCCTCTTTTGAGCGCCTCTGACCTCTTCCTCCACAGCCTTTCCTGGAGAGCAGGACTCCTTTGGTCTCCACCATGACCTGCCGCGTGTTGGTTTGGGTTTTTTTCTGTAGTTGTACAATCTTGTGTCTGGCTGTCTAAAAATGCCTCTCGTTTGAGTGAGCCCAGCACACCCATCGATCCAGATGTGACCTGTCCTCTTTAATTGCATGCAGCTAATTTTTAATTTTATGTTCTCTGCAAACATGACTGGGAATGGTTTTCTGGCTGCTTGTAAATCATTGACAGATATTGAATCCTTTCAGGGATTGCTTTCTCTGGGAAGAATTTAGGATTCCCCCATTACAGTTAGTTTTCAAAACATATCAAATAGCTTTTTTTAGTCCACTTGGTGCGTGTTTGCATCGATTTCTGTTCTAGGGCTGTTATTTTTTGTATCAACATCTTGTGCAATAGGAAGCTCTGCAGAAATCTGAGTCTTTTATGCTAAAGTTATCTTTCTCAACCGAAATCTTACTGGGCAGTAACGCCAAGGCTGTTGGACGAGGCTGGGTTTCTTTCTCCTTCCCCAGATGAAGACGTACAGGCTGGAAGTCTCGCTAAGAGGTTTTTAGCCAGCGTGGCACAGGGTGCTCCCACCTGTGGGAAAACGATTTTGAATCCTCTCCCCACGTTTTTCTGGCTGAGGTGTGTTCGTTGCCTCTGCTGTGGGTCGGGAGTCTCTCACTTTGGTCCGGCAGGATCACACAGCAATTACCATTTCTTCTTAATTAAATTTTTTCCCTTTTTTTTTTTTATTAGGGAGACAATATTATATGGTGCTTATAGAAACAGACTGAACTCTGAGCTGTTGGGGAGCTCCATCTGTGTGAGAAGTCCATGGTGCTGCTTCCTTGTGACCTGACCCACTGCCGTGTGGTGGGGCTCCATCAAAAACCCCGTCCTTGTCTAGGAGTCTGAGAGGAGCCTGAGGAGAAGGACCGGGACCTGGGAATAGTCCAAGGGGAGCGAAGGGATGGGTGTCCCTCCACCTGCTCATGGCCGTGGCCATGTTTTCACAGCTGGACTGGCTCCAGCTGTTTCATGCCCATGAAGTGCCTGGACGTGGGGGTGGCAGGGCTGTCCCCAGGACTCACGGCAGCAGGGACAGTCAGAGTGGCCACCTACAACTCCCCATTTGGGTTGGAAGTGGTGTGGAAAGTTGTAGGTGTCTTTATAGCTCCTGGCCAGGTCCAGGTTTTAAAGACCTCCGTTTAGAACTGATCCAAACCGCTGCCAGCATCACGGAGGGGCGGCACAGTTGGGGTTCAGCTCTGTGCCTGCGACCGAGGTGCTCAGTGATGGGGTGGCCGGGAATGAGGTACCTCCTCGTTGGTTGAACAGCTGTGAAAGTCATTCAATCTACCTCCCCAGTGAATTGTCCCCCTTTAGAGCCGGGGTTTAGGAGTTAGTTGCCTCTCTAGGTAGACCTTGGGGTGTTCTCCTGGGGAAGGACGTGGTAGGTGCTGGCGGGTAACGTCGAGTCGCATGTCCCCCGGTGAGTCTGCAGTGGACCAGGCTTTCGGGCAGAGCTGCCCTGCTGCCAGACCAGCATGTTGCCCACAAAAGGTTTTGTTAGACGAGAGCTCTGTATGCCATGGAGCATCGTTAAGAGACTCAGTGAACCTTTTCCAAAGGCCGTTGAAGTCAAATGAAAGACTTGATTAGCTGAAAAGACTTGAGGTGAGATTGAGAGGGGAATAAGACTTTTTGAGTGTGTCTGTATGGGTTTGGGGGTCAGGGAGAGCTGGAGGTCAGGAGACCAATTTACCCTCTTCCCCAAGCTGTGGAGCAGGAGGCTCTGAAAGGAAAGGGGGAGAGGGTGGGCAGTAGGGATCCCGTGGATGTGGTTGGAAGGTGAGAAGCTGGACAGTGGAGGGACAATGTGTGCAGTGTCTGCCTCTTCTGGCATCAGGCTCCTTATTTATCAGGCCTGGAGAAGAGGAGGCTCCGGGGAGACCTTAGAGCAACCTGCCATTGCCTAAAGGGGGCTGCAGGAAAGGTGGGGAGAAACTCTTCAGCAGGGCCTGGTGTGACAGGACGAGGGGTGATGGTTTTAAAATAGAGGGAGGGAGACTTAAACTGGATGTAAGGAAGAAATTTTTTACGCTGAGGGTGGTGGAGCACTGTCCCAGGTTGCCCAGAGAGGCGGTGGATGCCCCATCCCTGGAAACATTCCAGGCCAGGTTGGCCGGGGCTGTGAGCAACCTGATCTGGTTGGAGATGTCCCTGCCCCTGGCAAGGGGAGTTGGACTGGGTGGCCTTGAAAGGTCCCTTCCCACCCAAACCATCCTGGGATTCTAAAAGGCAAGTTGCAAAATTAGCGTGGCGTGGTGTGACGCAGAAGGACAGTGGCCTCTTGCAGGAGGTGTTTGGGAAGGTGCCGCTGCTCAGCGATTTCCAGACTCATATCTGAACTTGCCCGTCTCCTACTTGGTCGCGATGGAGATCTGTGCAGAAACCCGTAGTGATGCTCTTATCGGAGTTGTGAACAATACTTTGCCATATTCAATTCTTACTTTACTGAAATGAATATCATGGGCTTCTTAATAGTCATAGGAGCATAAAAATCTCAGTGTATCACAATTCATCATCCTTTAAAAATTGAATTTGTGTTGAATTATGCCTCACCGCTGTAGTGCTGTGGAAAAGCTCTTATTATTCGGAACTATAAATACAGTGATGTCAAGATTTAACTGGTGCCTGAAGGCTTTATGCTGTACTTTCGTATTGACAAAGCAAACAGTCTTACGGATCGGTTTAAGTTTATGGGACGGAGGCGGCTGAGCCCTTCCCCGCCGCTGGAAGCGCGATCCTCCTCTCCAGTCCTGAGCTGTCTCTGGGTAGGCAGGAGGGGTTTGGGCCATTTTGACCCTTGAGGACTGAGATAAATGGCCACCAAAAAAAAAGAAAAAAAAAAGAAATAAAATCCCTGTTGGGTGGATGCTTGTCCTCCTGGGTACCGGCTCGGTCAGGCTGCTGGAGGATGTGTTTTGGGAGCAGCACCAGCTTGGAAAGAGTGGTTGGGTTTGTGATAGCAGAGAGCAGGCTGCGTGGGCTCAAGTACAAGAAGGAAGAGTTGGGAAATGAGAAGGATCTCCAAAAAACGCGTGAGTCACCCAGGTCTTCATGAGCGCGAAGGAGCAATTGGATAATAATTAAAGAGACTTTCCGTAGGAAGGTTCTCACGCACTCTCCTTGGTGGGCATCAGTGCTTCCGTGTTCCTCCTCGTCCCAGCTGAACGCTTAAACAGACGTTGGCCCAGCGTGCGGTTGCTGATGAGGATGGACCTGGCTGGGCAGAAGTTTGCTCAGGTTCACGTTTTGCTCTGTGAGCATCTGTTTTGGGCCTGAAATGTGGAAAAGTCCCGTAATTCAGTGCTCGGCCGAGGCCGAGTTCGAGCCCTTTGCATGGATGTTACTGTAACACAAAAGAGAAGTGAGTTATCTTTTACAGGAAATAATTAACATATGGAAATAATTTTTAAAACAGTGATTGGCTAAATTTGCTCTCTGGGGACCAGGTGGGAAAGATTCTGACTGGATTTGGAGGGATTTTTTTTTTGTATGTGTGGTTATAATTAGAAATTTACACACTGAGGAAGAAGTGTTGCTGTTGGATGCTGGGTATCGCGCCCGTCGGTTGGTTGGAGCTTTGTTTGGTTTGTGATCTCTTTTCTTAATATAGTGGTTGGGCGGCGCAGAAGTTTGGCAGTGGCACGTTTCACTTCTGACTTAGTTTGGACATTCAATATTTTTCGTTACAAAATAACTCTGCTGTGTTTTTTCTTTTTAAAAACAAAAATTAATAATCTCTCGGGAACTGAAATTCTGTATTTGAGAAATGACAAAGCCTCCATTTTGGGCTTTCTTCCACTGAAAGCAAGAAAACAAAACTTGATGATTTCATGGGGTTTGTGTTTTCTAATGCCTTTCAAAACTAGTTTCCATGTAGGCATACAGAAAGACACAGAAAAGTCTTAAAAATCAGACACCCAAATGTTTTGCCCTAGAGCGACTTCAAACAACGGCTGGTTGTTCCGTGGTGGTTGATGAGTTGGGCCCCTGCGAGTGGAGGTGCTCGGCACCTCCTGTTTGCCCCGCAGTGCCGCACAAATCTGGCTGAGCGCACTGGGGGACCGCTGCCGGCGTGGGGCCCGGCGGATCGCGCACAGGGCTCGTCGCTCCCTCCCAGTTTGACGTGCCGGGCTCGCTCCCTGCGCGGGTCAGGGCGGTTGGGCGGCGGTTGGAGGAGGATGAGGATGGTGCCAACGGCTCGGCAGGAATTCCTCACTTGGTTTTTGCAGAAGCATTGGGGTTTTGCGTGGAAATGGTTGGTACCTGGACAGAAATGGTGACTGTGGAGGAGTTCTCTCCTAGTGAGGACCTTGGGGTCTGCTGGGTGCAGGAGCGCGGCGTGGCTGTGCCGCGGTCGTTCTCGCTTTGACGTGATGCCGCTCGGACAGGAGGAGGCTCCTGCGCGTGGACACCCGGCATGGCTGGCCACAGCTTGCTGGGCCAGACCAGGCCTCCTCCTCCTCCTCCTCCTCGTCCTTCTCCTCCCTGCTGGGGAGGTGCCAGCCCCCTGCCTGGGGGACCCTGGGGACTGCAGGCACCGATTTGGGGGGACGGCAGAAACTTCCCTGGGACATGGGGGCCCTGGGAGCTGCCCGTGCGGGGACTTGAGGGGTGGCAGTGGCGGGTGCCCGCGGCACGGAGAAGAGCGGGAGGTGCTGGCGCAGGCGTTGGAATTTGGCACTTGTGCCCCCAAAGGGCGATTTCTGCAGCATTTCCCGATGCCGATGCCAGGAGATGACGCCAGGAGATGACGCCAGGAGATGCTCTGCTGCGCTGCGCCATGGCCGGCGCTTTTTACAGACACCCAGTGCTGTTTTCCCTCCACATTTGGTGGTGACCATTAATTTGAAGGAAAACAGGAAAAACTAGTTCAGTGCACTTAAGAAACTTGAAAATGAGAGGACGAATGTACCTGCGCCTCTGGAAATGGATGCGGGGGGTCCCCATGCGGCCAGGGGTGCCTGGGCCTTCCCCGCCCCCCCCTGTCCACACCCAGGCTGATCTGGGCGGTGTTTGCGCAGGCTGCGCGCGTCACCCCTGGGCCAGCCGCCGCTGCGTCTGTAAAACTGGGTAAATGCTGCCAAAAGAGGGGCTCCCGCTGCTCCTGAAACCTGGTGCTAGCTCAGGCTTTTTAAAAAGGTGGTACTTTTTTTTTTTCATTTTTTGACTTGCAGGCCTTCCAGCCTTGAAGGAGCCAGGAGCCACGGGGTGCAGATACTAGTGCGGAGGAAGGGCAGGTTGATTAAATGAATCCCAAATAAAATGGGAAATGCAGGTTCTTGTCCTGCAAGTCTGGATGGCAGAGGGGAAACTGTGGAGGAGAAACCATGGAGGGGAAACGCGCTGTTCCCGTGGGCACGATGCGGCAGCAGTCGCCGAGACGGGGATGGCTCAGTCACGGCGGTGCTCACTTCTTACTCCCAGCATGTCTTTTAAAGTCAGGAGAAGGCGATGGGTTTGTGTTTTGCACGTGCTGATTGGTGTTTTTCCATGGGAATTGGCACTTTATCAGTGAATCGGAGCCTCTCCGGGATGGTGAGCCGCGCCGGTTCCTTAAGGGTGTTGTTTCACATGACTCTCCCCAGCAATGCAGGTGTGTGGACTCGGCGCCCGTTGGCCTCCTGGTTAATGATTGGCCCGTGACTGCTCTTAACTTGACTTGGTAAACGCCTGGAGCGAGCACCGAGCCGAACCTGAACGTGGGGACCGCGTCCCGGCACTCGTCCTGCATCCCGGCACAGCGAGAAGCCCTCGGGCAGGGCCAGTGCCTTTGGGTTTTATCCAGCTTCCTTCCAGAATCAATACAGCGAGCCCCAGTGCTCTGCTCTGGTTCAGAGAGTCTGAACATCAAAGGAGTTGGCTTTCCAGAGCTGAGCCTCGGGTGGTGGCACCCGTGATGCCGCCCTGGTCAGCGGGTGGTGGAGGAAGATGCGTGCATGCCTTCGCCTGCGAATCTAGTTTAGCTACAGGCTGTTCTCATTGCAAATCTGCTTCTTGCAAGAGAGAGAAACTCCAGCTCGGAGAGCCAGGCCTCCAAACAGATTTTGTTATTTATTAAATACAACGGTTATTGCTATAGACACACGTATAATTGCAGATTTCTTATACATCTGCGTCCGTCTCAAGGCTCTCGGAGGGTGTGAACACATGCGGCGGGGACCCGGCGCAGCTCAGCCGCCCTCCCATGCCGGGACCCCGCGCGTTGCAGGGCTGAAACCAAACCCGCGGAGCATCCAGCTCTGCCTTCAAATTACATTCACCAAAGGCGATTTTATTTTTATCGATTTACCAACAAACCAGTTATTTCAGGAATGACTGGCTGCTGCTGTTGGTCATTTCTGGGTGACCAGTTGGCTCTGTTGCACGGTTTAATGATTGCATACTTTGTGCTGGTTAAATAGTGCTCAACAAGGAAACGGGAGAAAAACCACACTGGGATAATCTAAGAAAAACAAGGATTATAAAAATGGCTCCGAGGCGCTAACTGCTGGAAGCGAAACCTATTTTGTGGGTTGGTTGCTGCACCTTTGCTTTGAAAAAAAATTGGAGCAGTTGTTCCACTCGTTTTCTCAGCAGATGGGCTACTCCAGCGCCGGCACGTTCACCGTCTGGAAAGTAATTATGTCGCTTGGCCCGGTCTTGATTTGCGCTTCTATTAGCGTGTGCTTAACTATTACTGCCTTCGGAAGAGGACCGGGTAGATTTGTTCCCCTTTAAAACCAAAGAACAAAAGTAAAACCAAGCCCATGATGCGCCACAGAGATGTTTCTTTAAAAAAAAAAAGGGAAAAAAATCCGTTTTGATTCAAAATATTTCAAAAACTGCTGTAAAATGACTTTAAAATTCAGAGTATTGGTGCCAATGCAAGAGGAAATTTAAAACGGTGTTACTGGTTACTGTGTGCCATCTCGGCTGCTTGTTTTACAGCATCGTTGGCCATAGAAAATTCTCCTTGTGTAGGTCAAGAAATTCACCGTTGATGTTTTATGTTTCATTCTCCTCTTGCTACAGGGAAGGGCACAATTCGTGAGATGGACATTCCCTTCCTGCCAGCAAGAGCTGCTGTGAAAAGCTGCGCCGTCAGCGTGCACGGGGGTCTCCAGAACTGGCCTGGACTGGGACTGGGACCTCTCCACTCCCCGTTGGCCAAAACATGCTTTTCTCCCCCAAACAACCTTGCACTTTCATCTCTAATGTCAGCCAGTAAACCAAAATCTGGGTGGCCCAGTAGATGGGTGTACCGTGGGGGTGAAGCTCCCAGTCACTTATTTCAGTACATTTGCTAAAACATTAATAGGAACTCAAAAAAAAAAGGCTATATAACGCCTTACATGTTTTTTTTTTTTTTTTTGAGTGCAAGAGTTTATGAGCTTGAGGTATTAAAGGCTTTCCCAAAATTCCCGTGCGCTGGCGTGTGGATGGGATTTGCAGAGCGTCTGCATGGAGGCTGCCGGCAGCGGAGCCAGTGTCCCCGGCACGGCGGTGGGACGGGCGCCTGCCGGGGCGTGGGCTTGGGCTGGGGCTGTTTGAGTTCTTCCCTACTTCCCTGTTGCCCGAACGTCTTTTCTTTTTGTTCTCCTGACAGCCACGTTGGGAAGGACACGGGCTAGCGATGCTTTTATATTTATTTCCCAGTTCTGTTTGGAAAATAAATGAGCGGGAGTTGCTGTTGTCTCTGCAAGGTCACCAGGCACATGATGTGTTCACGATTCATTAAAGTTATTTCTTCTTCACTTTATCAAAAAAGGAAACAAATGTGCAAACAGCCCTGAAAAGACCCTTTTGACCTCAGCTTGCCCGATCCGTGCCGTCCTGTGCCGCCAGTGGTTTCGTCCTCGCGCCCTCGTGTCACCCTTACTCCTGCAAATACGTAGAGCCGTTTGAATTCCCTGTTGGCGTGCGCAGCCCCGTTTTGGCTTCAGCTGTATTCCCTGGCTGAACCCAGGGCAGGAGGCGGCATGGACCGGCTGCGCAGGAGGGTCCGTCCCGCGCTGGGCGCCCGCTCCGGCGCTGGGCACCCGCTGCCTCGGCCTGCGCAGGGCCCCGGCCTGGCGGCTGGTGCTGGGACGGCCCGTCTGGTTTTGCGTGGAATAAAAATACTACTTTGTTCATCAGCCGGGGAGTACAGGCCGTGACTGACAGCCATTTTGCTCGTCATTAATAGCTCTACTTAATCTCCAAACAAGACTTTTCCTGTGATATATCTGTAAAACAAAGCAAAACAAACCAAGCCTTCTTCCTTCAGTGTCTCTAACACGCCACCCCCCTCCCAGAAAACAAACAAAAATCCCCATTTCTCCTCTCCTCTGATGAACAATGACTCACTCAGCTTATTTATGTTTTTTTATTAGTTTTTTTTTTTTTTTTAATTTTTTTTTTTTTCATTTTGGCCTTTGCTTCCCTCGGGGTGGCTGTGTTGCAGGCGGAGCTGGCAGCGGCGCTGCTGGTGAGGATTGCCCAACTCCGACGAGCCCCTGCATTCGACTCTATAACTCTGCCAAAACTTCTTAAGTGTTTGGGATGAAATTTTCCAAGCCAGGTGTCTGCCTAAGGGGGGAATTTGTTTGGAGAAGTTGCGTCAAAAGCTGCCACTGCCCCGGCTGATGAATGAGGCCCGGAGAAAGAGGGGTTTGTTTGCCCATGGTTACCCCAAAAATGGCCGTGGTGTGGGGGAGAGCGCGTTGCGCTGGACCTGGGTAGTTCTGAGTCCTTGCCCCTCCGGTTTTTTTTTGTCTTTTCTTTGGGGTCTGTAGGAATTTTTGTGGGTTTTGAGGCCTTCCCTCCTAAACGCCATTAAGTGACTGCCGGGCTCGGGCAGCTGGTTTGGGGCTGACGCAGTCGCCGGGCGCTTTGCTCCTGGGAAGGAGGCAAAAACTGCTTTTGGGCATTGAGTGGAAAACTGGGAGAACTTCCTGTGTTTCAGGGATGTGGCACTGTGGAAAAATGCCCTAATCCGACCGAATTATTAACCTAGGAAAGTACTCAAGCTGCAAATGCTCAGCAGAGCCTTGAGAGGAAGGGGCAGCCGGGGTGGCACGCGGCGGGGCCGGGGGGCTGAGCGGGGCGTCACTCCCACCTCCTCAGTGTCCCTGCAGTGCCCAAACCTTGGGACAGAGGGAAGCACAAATATGGGAGGAATAAAAACAAATTTATAATTGTTGCTAAAAATATTTTAAATATTTTAATTCTAAATTTTAAAAGCTATTATGGACAAACACTGCAGAATCAATGACCCAGTCACCCAGCAGTGGCCTCGAGCAGGTTAGTCTGGCCACCAGAAATTTTCATTTTTTTCTCTCTCTTTTAATTTTTTTTTTAAATCAGGCTGAGTGCTGGAAGGGTTGAGGGTGGAATAAGCGGTGTGTTCAAGCATCTTGGGTCTGTTTCGAAGCAGGGGGCAGGTTGACGTAGCACAGCAGAGGGTAGAATCCACAAAATTTTGATGTTTTCTAGCTTTTGATTTTGCAGCTGTGTTATTTTTTGATGTGGTTTTTGTGTAACCCATACACGTGGCTAGGGCTCCAGTGTGGGCTTTTAAAGCTGGATTTTTTTGACGGTGCCGCTCATTGCTCGGTGGCCGTGGTTGGTTGGACTTGCTGTCGGACTCCCCAGGATTTATGAGCCTGTTGGTTGATGCGTCCTCTTGCTTACTTTCTATCACTTTATCTGCTAATTTCCAAATTCTTTCACATTTTTCGTTTCAACCTAATGTCTTAATTCTGGTGCTTTATTAATCCATCTAATTAGGTTGAGTTCAAGTTGTTTGAAATCCACTTATGTCGGTATAGGAAGTACTTACGACATTAATCAAACGATTCAAGGTGGCTTCTTCTCTGAAGTCCTTGATTTGTGCCGTACATATTCCTCCTAATGATATCGAACTTTGTAACAATGCGCGTTTCCTCTGCGTTCCCAAGGAGACACTGAGATACATTAATTCTGTGATTTTTTTGGGCACACCAGTAGTTCATCCAGGAGCGTGGTGTTCCCTTGCACAGACACATCAAACGCCTTCAGCCTCCAGAATCCCAGCAACGGGGTCCGCAAAAGGCTGTGGGATAAGAGCTCCTTATGACATAAAATAGCTTTCTTTCAAATAGAATAATAGTTGAAATAATATATTGTGCATTGAATATTTGAATAATAAATATAATAAATTTTTTTCTTAGAGATTTCAAAATTTTCTTTAAATAAGCTCTGGGGAAGGACAGCCGAGGTGAGGGAGCAGACCCTGCGAGGGCTCTCCTTTTGGGTGCAAAGCTTCTCTTTTGCGATCACCATTTTGTTTCTTTTTCTGGGAAAACAAGAAGATGGTGGCGCTGGGTTTTGCTCAGCGTGTATTTCTGAGCAAACGCTGCGGATGAAGATTTGCAGAACGGTGTTTCCCATGTGTATTGTTTGGGTTTTCATGAGCATTTTCCCTTGCTGGGTCATACGGGCAGCAAACCTCATAAAGGTGGTGGTGGGGTTTCCCCTCGCATGCCCCAGCTCTGTGGCGAACATTGGGCGGGGAAAAAAACCTGCAGAAACAACTTCTGAGTCAAACTGGACGTTCAGAGCGTGGGATTTAGCTCTGGTCGGAGCCCTGCTTTAAATAAAGCGGTTGAACCGGGGAGTAGAGGGCGGCTCAGAGAACCGCTGAGATTAATTCTAGGTCTGACAAAACCCCGTGCTGGAGAAGTTAGGTGCGTAGAGTTTAGCTAGAGGAGCCCAAAAGTGCTTGAGCAGCAGCATCTCAGTCGCCAAGACAGCGGAGACAACACCAGCCACGGCAACTCTCCACGGGGAGAGAGGAGAGCTGCAGAAATGGGAGGCGTTTAGGGCCACGAATGGAAAAACTCCATTAGCTTTGCTGATGGAGTAGGAGTCTCTCCCGGTGCGGAGCTGTGCGATGCCCTTAGTGACAGTGGTGGGACCATCGGCAGTGCCTGCCTGGCTCCGCAGCCTCCGACAGCGGTGTGCTCTGCCCTGCTCATCAGCCGGCTTTGCCCCGTGCTTCTTTTGAGCCTGACATAAAATCAGTTAAACGGCGTGGTGCAAACACCGCAAGCTTTGAAGATTTGGTTTAGTGTTTCTGGATTAGTGTTAGCTGGCTGAAGATGAGCCAGCAGTGTGCCCAGGTGGCCAGGAAGGCCAACAGCATCATGGCTTGTGTCAGGAACAGTGTGGCCAGCAGGACCAGGGCAGTGATGGTTCCCCTGTGCTCGGCACTGGTGAGGCCACACCTCATATGCTGGGTGCAGTTTTGGTCCCCTCATTACAGGAAGGACGTTGAGTTGCTGGAGCGTGTCCAGAGAAGGGCAACGAAGCTGGTGAGGGTCTGGAGCACCAGTGCTGTGAGGAGCAGCTGAGGGAACTGGGGTTCAGTCTGGAGAAGAGGAGGCTGAGGGGAGACCTCATTGTTCTCTACAACGGCCTGAAAGAAGGGTGTAGGGAGAGGGTGTTGGACTCCTCTCCCAAGTAACCAGTGATAGGACGAGAGGAAATGGCCTCAAATTGAGGCAGGGGAGGTTTAAGTTGGATATTAGGAAAAATTTCTTTACTGACAGAGTGATCAGGCACTGGAACAGGCTGCCCAGGGCACCTGGAGGTGTTCAAAGAACGTGTAGACGTGGCACTTCAGGACATGGTTTAGTAGGCATGGTGGTGTTAGGTTGATGGTTGGACTTGATGATCTTGGAGGTCTTTTCCAACCGTAATGGTTCTGTGATTCTATAAATAAATGCAAAAGACGGCCCGAGCATGAACATTCATGGGAGAGGATGGGTTTGCTTGTAGGGGCGATGAGCATCCTTCTGCCTTTGAATGTGGCCACTGGTAACTTGTGTTTTAGACAGCAGCTATCACAATATGGGCTGGGTACCAATTTTTTTCTCCTATTGTCCTGTTTGTACTCCTCTGTTTGTGCAAAGTGGTTGTTTGTCCATTGGGTGCTTTGGGAGCAAGAGTTCTCCCAGTTGGACTGGTCCTTGCAGCATCGGGCGCGTACCAGATAACAGCCCCTGTCCTGAGCTTAAGTGTGTCACGCCAATAATAGCATTAGCGTTTCAAACCGAAGGAGGGATACTTTTTTTTTGTGATGGTTAGTGATTAATTAGGTCAGATTCTCCAAAATTAGACTGCTGGAGAAGGAATGGGCCAACAATTTGCATTTTGACAAAACCTTGCGACAGAAACCGATGTGGGCTGATCCCACCCCCTTCCCCCCGCCCCCCGCATGCTGTCCGGTGCCTGACAGTCACTTCTCCCCAGAAGAGATTAGTTTTTAAAATTGTATCCATTAATATCCCAATTTCCTTCCCCCCCCCCTTTTCAAATCTTGCATTAAACCCCTGTGGATTCTGCTTTAAGTAGGCAATTAAGCTAACAACATAATTATATCCCTTAATGCTCATTTTAACCGGTTTAGAGAAGAAACAAAAGGGGAAAGCAGCTTCGAATATATGGAAATAAAGTTGCGTTGTAAAGATATTTTTGATCCTCGCGATAATTTGTGCGCGGTGTGCCCGTTAGTGGCTGTGGGGAGGATGGGGGTTCCATTTCAGAGCCGTACAGGCGACGTGGAGTTTTGCCTCCCGAGTGTCCTTTTCCTGAACCCTCCCTCCGCTGCAGGTTTGGGGTCATCCCAGGGGACGCGGGAGGATGTCCACTTCGTGTTGCAGTATCGTGGCTGCGTAGCTGTGGCCTGGTGGGGTTTTCTTTTGTTTTATGACCCCGGCAATTAGTCACCGGAGACCAATACACTGAGTCCTCAAGCTGCCGCCTCACCGTACGCACGAGCAGGAAACAGCCCTGCAAAGTGACGCTGGAGGAGGGCTGTTGTCGCGAACCCGTGCCGACGCGCTGCGGCTCCTTTGCTGCGCGTGCAGAGGCAGAGCCGAGGGGCCGCCGTGCCCTCATGCGAGCAAGCAGAATAACTGTCATGGTTTTCTGCGTAGCACACAAAGTCCACAAACCTCGGTCTGCGAGGCACAAAGTTTTACGAAGACGCTCCGAGCTCAGAGCTGGAAGCTGCTTTGGCATCTCCAACCTCGGAGGGGAGGCCGCGTGCTTGGGTGGAGCCTGCGGCCTGAGCGGGGCTGGTGGCCCTGGCAGCCGATGCCAAACTGCGGGCGCAGGTGACGGTGAGCCTCGCCTCTGCAGAGCCATGTGTTCATCCCCTCTCTCCTTTGCCTGTCCCAAAGGAGTTGCCGTTGGAGCAGTTGGCCCGTGTGGCTCCTGGGGCAAGCGTCTCAGAGCTGCGAGGATCCTGTCTCAGTGTGCGAGTGGCGGTGGTCATCTAGATCTGGTGAGGAGCACCGGCCTGACCGTGTCTTCTGGATCATTCAGGTGGACGTAAACCAGTATTTATCTTTCTTGAGAAGCAGAGCTGGGGATAACGTGACGCTGAAGCGTCTGGGATCCTCGAGCAGAGCCCATGCCTGCCAGCGTGGTCGTGTTGCCCACCTGCTTGCATTGGCCGTGAGGTGCAGGCACCTTGGTTGCTCGGGGCAGGGAGCTCAGACGGGAAGATATTCAGACAGTGGCTTCTCCCGGCGCTGCGACTAGAGCTGCAGGATGCTCTCTCCCATGCTGACCAGTCTCTGGAGGAGGTGTTGTGGCTGACAGCAGCAGACGTTCCCCTGGACAGCCCGCTCCTGGGCTGCTCTGCAGACACTGCCCACCCGGGGTGCAGAGAGCATCTCCTGGGGCTCCGGCTCGGTGGCCTCGAGCTTCTGTTAGCTCGAAGGAGAAGGTGACTTACAGCGTAGTGTTTTGTACACCAGTAAATAGCCATTAGTGAATAAGAATTTTCCATTTTTGCTAAGGTTGTCTGGTTTGAAACTGCCAGGGTAGGAATTAAAAATTGTCTATCATTCCTGTTGTGTAGGGAGATGGTGTCCCTCCTCTGTGAGTCTTTTGGGGTGGCGGTGGCAAGGGCACGCAGTGTAATTCACTGGGTGTTGGCCTTCTGGCCCAGAGCAGATCTCTGACCTCCTGTAGCTTCAGCAGACGTTGTCCGTAGCTCCAGCCCGGGGTGTCTGCCCACCCCTTCAGGGATGCATTGCAATGGCTGAGGAGGTGTGTGGCATTTTTGAAGAACTGGAGATGCCCCAGTTAAGCTCCCAGCTTGACAAAGCAGGATAAGGCTGGAGTGAAGATGCTTTTGGATATTTGTGATGGTGCATGAGGCTTTCTGCGCCCTGTCCTGCCCTTGCCTGGGGGCGTGCGACTCTTGTGTCCTTGTTTCTCTCCAGCCAACCTTCTCCTAGACTCAGGAGCATCTTGTGTCCTCCTTTGTGTTTAGGACAGCTTGGAGGCAGAGTGCATAGCAGGGGTCCCTCACCTGGCTTGGAGTGTGGGGATTTCGGGACAATCCCCAGTATTCCCAGGGCTTTTACGGAGGTGCCCTGAATTGTCACAGCTTCCTGTAGTGTTGATCCCACACTGGCGGTGTTACGTGCAGAAAGCAATTCCTGGGCTGAGGGAGTTTTCCACGCATTCAGTAGAACCATGTGTGGGAGATGGTGTGCTCTAAGCCAGTCCTGAAGTTTGTGGTCTGCTGTGTTCCTTGGGCACAAACCAGGCCAGACAGAAAATGCCCGTGGCTGCTCTGAGGTTGCGTATGGTCTGAGCGGAGAACGGTGTGCCCCAGGTGGGTCGTGGCTGGGGGGCTGCTGCAGCACCCGGCGCAGGCGAGCGTCGTTTCTTCTTTCAGAACGGCTGGGCTGGTGGCAGCTGGCACCGCGAGCGTTTCCCAGCCCGGCATCTCCTGCAGCTGGTGCTCGCGGGGGACTGGAGCAGGCTGGTGACGCATCTGGAGGGGGAAAGCCCTTGGCCTGTTATTTTTATCACGCCAAGGACCACAGATCCCTTTCGGTGGGTTTGTTGCCCCTTTCTCAAACGGGAGGCAGATCCGGCCCTGCCTGGCACTGGCAGCGGCAGCCGGTGCTGTGGGAAAACCCAGGCTTCACCCGGAAATCCGGCTTCAGCGCTTGGGCTCGGGGTTTCTCTCTGGTTCTTAGACATGAGCCAAGGCTGCGTCTGAATTTTGGGGAGGTGATCACACCTCCTGGCTTTCCTTTCCAGAGACCGTGCCGGCCCGCAGACTGGCAGGGGACTGGCGATGCCGCCTGCCAGGTTCGGCCTGGAATGGATCCTGTAGGAACCTCTGTACCTTCTCACATCACCGTGGTGGTTCTCCCGCGCTGCTCCGACGAATCTGTCTGGTGGCAGGGCTGTGCAAATAATAGATGTTTTGGTTTCCTTGAAGCTCTGACAAATTGAAAAATTCCTTTTCAGGTTGACCAAAAGAAAAACGTATTGATTTTAATTTTTGTTGTTGACCAGAAAATAAAGACTATCTTCTGGGGCTGCATCCTTTTGAGCTGAGCAGAATCTGGGGCTTCCGAGTGCTTCGTTTAGATTTTGAGCACATCTTACAGTTTGTGCTTTAAAAAATAAATAGAACAGATATTTTGTCTGGATGAATCAGAGAATTTTAAATGTCAGAGTGTGTCACTTCCACTTTTTGAAAACGAATGCCATATTCTGTTGTGTGAGTGGTTCAGGAGAAATGACACCAAGCCATGCGGTGGTCGCTCTTGCTGCAGCTACAGTTCTGGCTGAAAATCATTTCGCTGCAGCTCCGTGCCCTCGTTTTTTCCAACTCCATGAACTACAAAGAATTGGAGGTCACGCAGGTCGGGCCCGGGCAATGTTTGTCCCACACAAACTCCTCAAGAACGGTTCCGTTAGCCCAACCGGTCACTTGGAGGTGTCCTTTTGGGAGCGACGGAAGCGCGGGTCGGTGGCACGGGGCGACATCCCGCTCCTCCCGGGGCTGTGCCCAGTGTGAGGGGTTGGGGGTCACCCTCCCCGCTGCCCCTGGGCAGCACCCGGGTGTCTCGGGGCGCGCGGCGGCGGCTCAGCGCGGTCCCTGCTACAGCCCCGCGTTCAGCGGCCCGGGAGCGGCTGCTTTTCCGCGCCCTCGTTTCCCAAATTGCCGTCGTCCTTGGGAGGCTGGCAAACCCACCCGCCCTTGCTGAGAGCAGCGAAGCTTTGCTGCATTTTCTGGTCTTTTTTTATTCTGGTTTCTTTTTTTTTTTTCAATCTTGGAGGTTGGTTTGTTTATTTATTGATTTATATCTGCTCGGGGAGCCGATCTGGTGATATTTATAGGGTTTGTGGCTGGCTGACGGCAGTTATTTTGCGAGCAGAATTTCTAAGATTTCTACTTTAAGCCTGCTTTTTATTCAGCTTCCTTCATTTTCCTCCTTCGTTCTCTTTTAATCTTTTTTTCTCTTTTTACTATTTTTTCGTACTTTTTTCTTTTTTTTTTCATTTTTGAGGGAGCCAGGCAGACTAAACTCTTTCTGAATTTCCCCCCCTGTAATTACTGCTCTTTTTTAAGTTTGAAAAAATTACTCAGTTTTGTGTGCCTTCTCCCCTTCTTACTTTTAGATCAATGTGGTTTGACTTTTTTTTTCCCTTTCCACAGTAAAATTACCACCATTTCATGCTATTAAAAAAAGCAAATTATACAAAACTGGGAGAGAAGGTGACATCCCGTAGTTAACCTCCGAATGGTAAATGTTTGTTTAGTTTCAGCCTCCCAGCCCATCTCTAAACGCTACGAGGGATTTTGTTTCTAAGGATAAAATTTCTATTTTGCAAATGGACGGCCTCCTCAGCTCTGGGCCGGCCTGGCAGGGACCCTTGGCCAGCGCTGGATCTCCCCGTGGTCCTGTTCCGACACCGTCTCCTGCAATATTTATCAAATTATGTCTTTTAAAATTTTAAATACTAATTTTCTGCCTTGGATTATGGTGTGTTTGACAAATGTTTAATTTTTCATGACGTACCTCAGGTCTAAGCTGAACATTGTCAGTACCTTGCATCTGTTCAGCGGTATTAATTGTGAAGGGACCCAGTTCTCCGAAATTCACCAAAAAGAAGAGGTAAAACCATCTCCCACGCGTACAGTCCTGCCCAGGGATCCCGTTACTCCCACTGAAACACGGATGGCTTCACCATGAGCTGGAGCAGCTCTGGGATGTGTGTCACAGCCTCTGCAGATCTAAAGGGCAAAGTTTTGGTCTTCTTCCAACAAATGCTCCGTCACCGGGCTCCCTGGCCCTGAGATCCACGACGCCGTGGCCGGTGGACGTCCCACCAGTGCGAGCGGTCCTCTTGAGGATGTTCTTGACATGAGTTGGTTTAAGTTTTTCCTCGCGTGTTGGATTGGGGCTTCTTGAAGGTCAGGGGCTCTGGGGAGTGAGCAGCAGGATGATCCGGGTGAGTCTCTGTCGTCGCGCTGGGAAGAGCAATGGGATTTTGTGGTTTTGTGGGCAGATGGGAGGTACTCAGTTCAGAGGTGGTTTTTCCTCTAGGTACAGGCTTGGCTGACTCTTACCCAGTGTCCTTTTTAATGCGCAGAGGGCAGGATTTGAGCATCCACAACAGCTCGTGATACAGCGGGGCCTGTACCTGGTGGGCCATCTTGCTGGCAGGTACTTGTCTTGCTTTGATGTGCACCAGGAGTGCAGGCCAGCGATGGCAGAAAGTGCTTCCGCATAGTATCTGTGGATTTGGACATCCAGCTGTCCGAGAGCTTGAGGTGTCTCCTGGCTGGGCTTCGCTTTGGCCAGACCATGCCGAGCTCTACGACCACGGCCTCCGCACCGGGACTGCCTGGCAGTCTGCGCGCCCCGCCGCATGTCTCCAGCCACCCACCGCGAACCCCTGCTCTCGCTGTGGTTGCACAGAGACTTCTTCTGGGGTGGATTAAACTGTTCCCTTTCAACTCCCGCTGAGTTCTTCCACGTGCGGTGGAGACAAATGGTTTCTCAGATTTCCTCCCATCAGCTGAGCGGGGAGAGCCCATGCACGTGCCCAACATGCTCTGCCTGGTTCACCTCAGACTCCACTTTCGGGTCTTTCCCACCACATCGTGTCGGCCTCCAGCGGGGAATGGCTGGGCCTCTGCGGTGGGACAGCTCCTGATGGTTCCTGCTGCCGGGCACCGCGCGCGGCGGAGGCTCTCGCAGCCCCATCAGCGGCGGCGGCGTTTCACGGCCAGGCCTGCCCACGCGGCGCGAGGAGGTGGGCAGCTCGCAGCGCCTGACCGAAACGCATGCAGCGATGCTTCTGCAGGAAAACGTGTGGGATGCCGTGTGCAGATAACTCCTGTTTTATTGGATTTTTCCCCGTGCGCACTCGTCGCTTGGTAGATATGTTTGTTTTATCAACTTGGAAAAGTGCCCGCAACAGGATTTTTAAAAAATTGATTTCCTGAGAGTTTCCTGTGAAATTGGAAACCTGGAAAAACTGATGAATTTCTGAAATGCTGTCACATGGCTCCTTCTTCCTTTTTTTTTTCCCCCCAAGTAAAAAATAATAATCCCCTTCCCTCCCCAAGATTTCATTCCATATACATTTATTCTTTAGAAATATTTCCAGCTGTTTCTTTTGCTGGGAAACTCATACCATCTGTAAACAACTGCTTGATGCAGATAATGCTGTTGTTTTACCTGGTCACTCCTATTTTCCAGCTTTTATAATATGAGAGTTCAGCAGTAATCAGTAATTCCTTTTCTCCTCTTCGCTCTCAATTTGATTATTTTTCTGATGAAGAACAGAGAAAGAGGAGCACTGAGCAACAGGAGATGGAAAAAATATTTTGATTACTTTTCAGTTGCTTATAATCAAGGAGTAACTCTTTAAATCCAGACCAATTTGCTGCATTGATTTAATTCATAATTTTAATTTCATGACTGTTTTGGGGAAAAGAAGAAAAGCAATATCAGGTTGAGGCTTTTTAATACTTGTTTGAACATTTGTAGTTTTAAGTTAAAATGTATTTAATGTTCCCTTTCTTTGGCCTGCTCCTGCTTGCTTGTGCTGCTTGAATTTCCCTGGGCTGCCACGGGAGGAAAGCTGAAATTCAGAGTACAGATTCTGCCAGGACTTTCAGCAAGTTCATAAAATTACTCCTTGCCTCAAAGGCAGCCACTTCCAGCCCTGACACCTGCCTGCGACCAGAACCGGGCGCCCAGGCAGGGGCCAGGAGAACCCGGGGTCCCGCGACGGGAAGGTTTGCCCGTCTCAGGGGGGAACAGCGCTGGCGTGGCTCAGCGCCTGCCCAGCCCCGTGCTGGTGTGGTGACAGGATTTTTCACTGCCTGGCTGGTTTTGGTGTTGGCGTGGCTCTCGTGGTGAGCACAGCCCCTGCGAACCTTTCCAGCAGGGACTGGACCTGTTCGGTTTGGAGCTCTTCAGGAGAACTTGAAATGACGAGCTCCTGAGACCGCTCGGAAATTGGGTGGGTGCAGGCAACACAGCCAAGTTGTTAAATTAAGATCGTAAAATGGGAAGATAATAAACAGTAGGCAAGAAGTAAATACAGTGAAACCGAATAATTTCTAGATTTTAATCGTGATTTATTATTATTTTTATTAATTGCCTACTTAGAACTTTTTACCTCTGTGCTGCAACTTTCTTTGCCTGAGATCAGGATTTGGGGAGAAGTTTAAGCAAACTCAGTCCCACCATTTGCAAGAACACAAAAAAAAAGAAGTTAAAAGAAAAATAATTCTCCTGCCAATACAAAGAGAATTGAAATCAGTGTAGAGAGGGCCCCCGGGTGAAGTCAGAAGTGAAACTACAAAAGCAGAGGGGATCATTCCTGTCCCGACTTCCAGTGAGGTCCTGTGCTCACGCCTGACCTCTGCGTTGGGCTGGTCACCCTCCTAGCCGGTTTCGTCATTACTGCTTGTTGCTAATTAGTATTGGGGAGGCACCTAGCGGCTTTGCGGCGACTGGGAACCTGCGGGAAGGCGAGCGGTGAGGGAAGGCGAGTGGTGAGAAGTGCCGTCAGCTGTTCATTACCGCAGGGACGGGCACCGGGAGAGGTGGGTCGCTGCCCACCTCCGTGGGAGGGACTGGAGGAGACCCCGGCTTCGCCTGGGATGGGTGGACGGGGGCGAGGGCGTCCCCCCTGCGGCTGTAACGCTCTGGCACGGTGGGATGCCCTGGGTGTCCTCGCGTGAGCGCTCAGATCCTGCGGTACCATTGCCCTCAGTGATGGTGTTTGCCGTGTTCTTGACACGCGTGGTCTTTGGGAGGTTGGCCACCAGCGAGAAGGGACGTGGCCACGGCCGGGCCGAGCTCCGGGGATGCTGTATTCCCATCTAGAAACCACGCTGGTTTCTTTTTAGGCTGAACAACCATCAAAAGTGGTGGAGGAGCTCGTGTGGGTGAGGTAGCCTTCCCATGAGTGAACCTAGGAAATCTCAACGTTAAAATCAGTCTTTCTGAAGCTGGGTTTAACTGATGCGTATGTCCGAGAGCGACGAGCGCCCTCCCCTACGCTGGAGGCTTTCCCAGACGCTGTGTTAGAGCCCAAACGCGATCCTTGGGCATCCCAGCGATGGGCAGTCCGTGGGCTTTTGGCCCCACCGCGTCTCGGATGGCCTCGTGTGCTGGTGGCGAGCGTCGCCTGTGCGCGTTCCCCAGCCCATCGCTGGCGCCTCCGTCATCCTCGCCTGCCTGAGAGCTCGTCCCTGGCCTGGCGGGAGCCGCACGCCTCTGCAGCT
>WHYT01014740.1:56581-112061 GCA_009806455.1 Tetrax tetrax | reverse complement strand
TTCCAGCGCCGCCAGCCTCCCCCACACCCCCGCTCGCTACCTCGGCGTCGCCGCCCGGCTCCGGGGAGCGGCCGCGCTTCTTCGCCGGCGCGGCGCTGAAGAAGGAGTGCAGCGTCTTCTGCCCGATCATGGCTGCGGCGGCGGCGGCGGAGGAGGAGGAGGAGCGGGTGAGGGGCAGCAGCGGTACCGGCGGGCAGCACCGGGATTTGGCGCCACGAGCGTGCGCCTGCGCAGTGGGGGCGTGGGGGGGGGCGGTGCCCACCGGAGGGAGGGGAGCGCGCGGCCCGCCCAGGCGCATGCGCGGAGCGGGGGCTTTCCCGCCGCTGCCGGTCCCGTCGGGTCCCGTCCGGTCCCGGTGCCTCCGGGCGGGCGGCCATGGACCGATACGTGGTCAAACGGCCCCCCGGGGAGGCGGGGGGCGGCAGCGGGAAGAGGCCGCGGCCGGAGGAGGCCGGCGCGGGGCAGCCCCCCTGGCAGGAGATCCGCGCGGAGGGGCTGTGCTGTGACTACCGGCTGCTGTTCGGCAAGGCCGAGGCTGACGAGATTTTCCGGCAGCTGGAAGAGGAGGTGGAGTACTTCGAAGGTACGGGGTGCCACACGCACCCCTCCGTGCCCCGGCCCGCCCCAGGCAAGGCCCGGACCGATTCCCGTGGCCTGGGCAGAGCTGGCAGCGGTGGAGAGGTTTCTGCAGGGCCTGGTCGGGCCCTTCGAAGGGAAGTGCGAGCACGGGTTGTTAGTTTGGCTAAGCTTGAAGCACGTGCCAAGCTGTTTCCTTAAGGTTTTAATGTTCCCAAAGAACCAAAGTAATTGAGTTTGTTGGTAGGTGTGAGATATGCCCAGTCACGTTAATTCAACAACAGAATGGGGCGTGGGTGCTCGTCCCATTTGAGGAGGACAGTCGGGCAGTGTCCCACTTGAGCGTAACGTACTTTGTTGGGACAGAAACACTTGAACGCAGGTGACAGCTTTTGGGTTGTCGTAAGCACTTCTGTTGTCCCAGTGGAGATTCACAGAAGCTCTGAGTCAATGAGAATGTTGAACCTGTGAACTGCAGAGGTTTTGATCCTTCGCATGTCTTGTTTAAACAGGTGAAATGACAAAACTGCAGGTGTTTGGCAAATGGCATCGCATTCCAAGGAAGCAGGTTACCTATGGAGACCCTGAGTTAACGTACACTTACTCGGGCGTTACCTTCTCTCCCAAGCCGTGGATCCCAGTTGTCGAGCGTATCAGAGACCGCGTCACTTTGGACACTGGACATACTTTTAATTTTGTTCTTATTAACAGGTATGTCTGATTTCCAGTTGCACCAAGTAAGTTGTTCAAATGAAAAATTGCTTGTGCATGAATGTTGACAGAGCATTGTTTGCCATTCATTTAGGTGGGTTGGTAGAAGAACTAATTGATCTGTTCTGTGTACAGATACAAAGATGGTGAGGACCACATAGGGGAACATCGAGATGACGAGAGAGAGCTGGTTCCACGCAGTCCTATCGCGTCTGTGTCCTTCGGAGCTTGCAGAGACTTTGTTTTCAGGCACTGTGATTCCAGAGGGAAGAATGCAACGCGCCACATTAAGCCAGTCAAACTGCAGCTAGCCCACGGTAGCCTGCTGCTGATGAAGTACCCCACCAATGTGTACTGGTACCACAGCCTGCCCATCCGCAAGAGAGTGCTTGCCCCAAGAATCAACCTCACGTTTCGGAAAGTGATCACTGTAGCCAAGAAGTGAAATATTCAGCAATCAAGCACCTGGACTCTGAAAATAGAAGCTTTCTTCCCTGACATAGCTGTCAATTTCTGATTCAAACACTGTCTTTGATGATCCAAGGAACCGGATGAACAAATTAAAGCAGGAGAGTAGATAGTGTACTTG
This sequence comes from Tetrax tetrax, assembly GCA_009806455.1. Classification (NCBI taxonomy): domain Eukaryota; kingdom Metazoa; phylum Chordata; class Aves; order Otidiformes; family Otididae; genus Tetrax; species Tetrax tetrax. Next base: position 110,185 of record WHYT01014740.1, on the reverse strand, counting down.
GTAACTTGCTAATTAAGACTGCGACTACTGATCTTAAATGCCAAGAATAGTTTGTCGCCGTGAAATGTTGCTGTAGTCCTGTTGATACATGTTTTTCATGAGTAACACCCTTGTTTTGCTCAGGAGGAAGTTTGTTCTCAGCTGACCTTAATCTAGCCAGTTTTCCAGAAGTTCAGAACACTCTATATCCTGGAGATAGCAGTGCAATAGTTTAGAAATACTATAAATGACAAGATGTAATCATTTAGAGTGAGCCTGGAAGCTGAAGCTGTTCAACAGGTGACGTTTTCTTGTATGCTCTGTCAGTGAGCTATGGTTTGCTTTTTTTTTTTTTTTTTTTTTAAATAAAATACAAATGATCCTGACATGAAGAAGAGGAGCACTGAGATACGAATATTGTGAGTGTAACATGGCTGGCTGTTCAGTCACTGTGACTTTTGTCTGTTTATATTCCTCTGCTGTTCTGCCTCCTCTGCTCACACGGGAGGCTGGGTTCTTTCGGTCAGTAGCGTGGTGGGGCAGGAGGAAGCTTGAGGTGCTACCACAGAGGGAGGGGGCCTCCTCTTCCTTTCCTTAGGTCCTTTGTACAGAAACCAGGGAGATGACCTTTTGGGGAAAGGCTAGGTTGGACCATTTATATGGACAGTGCAGCGTGAAAGGCTGTGACTTCTGAGAGTGTCTGTTTTTCTAAATAATTCTCCCTAGGGATTCCATTTTGACTGCCTGGAAGCCATCGCCCTCCGTGCTGACAGTGAATCCTGCTGAAATGAGGAAAGTCTGTCCAAAGTCACCAAGAGGCCTCGCAAAATCAGCAATGGTAAGTGAGAATGTGAACTGATCCTTGTGTAACCAGGCCACAAGCACCTGAATTAGCAATGGACTCTATCCTTCAGCAGCAGGTCCATTAGGGCTGTGGAATTAATGTCTGTTTAGACAATTTGGAGCTGGTACTTCCCACCCTCTACCAGAAAATGCGATCTGTAGCGTGAAGAGCTCCTGCATGAATGCTTCTTATCCAGCAAACGCCAAGTGCTGCTTCTATCGAATATCCTGAATGCGGTTTGGCTTACAGCTGGGTCTTTGTTTCAAGACATTACCACACGTGAACAGCTACTTTTTCTAATAAGTTTGTTCTTTTATTGCTACTGTACAGTTACAAAAATACCCTGAAGTGAAAACGCAACTTCAAACAGCAGTGCAGTGGTTTGACTATAATATCGTACATTTTTAAATAACACACAAAATAAGACAAGAATAATCCAAACACAGAGATGTTATCTTGGAGGCCTTATCTTTTACATTGTATTAACACCTTCTCCGCCATGGAAGCTTGCGAGTGACAAGTGGCGGCGTTTGATGAGCCTCACATGCCTGCACGGAGCCCACCTCCTGCAAAAGGTGAGGGCTGGGTGGCAAACACCTGCAGAGGTCTTTGATGCTCACAGCAGGCTGGGAATACCTAGCACAGCTCAGGACCAGGACCGAGGGGCTGATACTTGCTCCCTTCCTCACACTGAGGGCTAAGCCAAGACCATCTACTCCTTCCTAACAGTGAGAGCTGGAACAAATGCTGACTACGCAATCCTCGTCTGCACGGCCCTTGAGGAAGCTTTCAGAGCAAATCTGCAGCCGAGTGGAACTGAGCAATTTACCGGTGTCATACGGCGACTGTGCTTTCATTCTCATCAAACTGGCCCCTGCTGGAAAGCAGGTGTATGCAAAAGGAAAAGAAAAATATATCCAGCGTGCTAGCTTGCAGTAATGTGTGGCTTTATGTCCCTGTTACAAGCTGATGAGTTTAAGACTTAGTCTGTTGTGTGCGTACGTGCTGACCCCCCCCCCAGCATCACTGCTTTCTAAACAAAGTGACTTGTTTGGATGAACTTCTCAAAAACTCAGTTGAAAACTCTAACCAGACGCTGTTGAGAACGGGTGTTGCAGAACATACACTGCTGGCAGTGGAAATGGTTTGAAGCTCTGAGGTACAAATGGTAGACCTGTGGGAGCCAGATGCCTTGCACGATGTTTTTTCTTAGATGACACCAGCACTGCTTTAAGAGCTCCTGCTGCTGCCCGCAATGGAGGGCTTTCACCTTCTGCAAGTCCGTTAGGTCTTAGTTCAACAGCCAGGGCATTTTTAGCATTTTGCATCCTTCCGGGGTTTTTTTTTGTTTGTTTTCCATGTTGTTTTTCCATAACTTAAAATAGAAAGGTTAAAACCACGCTACTGCTAGCCTAACACAGACAAGGAGGCTTCTCAGGAACTAGTAGTCGGTAGATTTATAATGACTATTTCATATCTACTGTGAGCATTACCTGGAGCAGGAACTGTGATCCGTACTCCGGAATGATGTGTTAGTCCGGGTAATTTAAAAGCAGTCCAAAGGATAAATTTTGCTGCTTCTCCCTCTGTGCTTTGCTTGGGATTTTTTTTTTTTTTAACACTTCAAACAACCTAGAGCAGCAAAGTACACCTCACCCCTATGCACACGGCAGTCCGTGTCTGTAGCAGTGCCAGCAGTCGCTTTGCAGCCTGCTGTGCTGCCGCGCAGGACGCGCGCGTGCCCGCCGGTCCCGACTCAATCACGCGTGCTCTGACGGCACAAGGACGCTCCTGCTGCTGTACATCTCGGCTCACAGTCACAACCGGGACACGCTCTAAAGCTCAACTGCAAGCCAGACAGCCTGTATCTGAACGGTTGATGAAAACTGGCATTTTCCAGCATTAAAATAGGAAGGGCAAGTCTAGAACACCGGTTACAGTAGCTTTGAAATCACAGCATTAAAAGTTGTAGTCGATACGACAAGCAACCCTATTCAACAGTTTCATAGTGACAAAGGAAATTACAATACTGATTACTAGCAAATGCCTCTGACTTGATTTCAGCTATATTCCAAGGGTAGAGAGCAATAAATCAAACTCTGCGCTCTTAACAGATAGAAAACTTATCTTTTCTCCTGGAAAAAGGAAACCGCAGTTTGAATCAGCAGAAGTACTTCTACGATGTATAAAGAACTGAAATATTAGCAAAATGATGTGAACAGGGAAGATGGTTTTTGGATCATGCGTGTTATGTAGAGATGTCTCACTTGACTGATCAGCTGGGACACCAAGAGAAATCTGATTCCGTTAGTAGTTCATCCCGTCATCTTGAGACATTTATCGGAACGCAACGCCGATGCAGTGCACTCAGACAATGGTAATGTTACTATTCAAATAAGCACAAGGCACTTTGTTTCTTAAATCATTGCCTTTGATAACAGCAGCTTCCCATCAGCCGCTCCTGGGGCTGCCCTGCTCAGAAACATCTGCAGTGAAATGTATCGGATTAAGCATCTCCCTTTGAAAATTTCCACACGTGTCAGAATACGGCGTGCAGCCTCGGGAAGCCTGTTTGAAATGTCTGTTTCAGAGCTGTGATGCCGCTGACAAAATTCCTACCTAACAGAACAAGTGCTTCTCTAATACAGATACGCTTTGGGCTGCACAACGTTAGCAGACCGACTTTGGGCGGCGTAATTTTGGTACAAAACGCAACTCCCAGCGGGAGCCAGCCATTGCCATGGAGGCAGGGGGAATTAAAGGGCCTGTGGTGGGTTATTTGCATAACAGACAGGAGGTGCAACGTAGATCTCGTTAGAGGAATTTTGTCAGTTTTTGTCCTTCTGCTCTCTTCATCACTCTTCAGCCCTCAGCTCCGAGCTGTGGTGCTGCGCCCTCGAGTGAACGCGCTCATAAAACAGCAAGTAAGCGCTGGAGGACAGGACCTCCTGCAAGCTGGCTTTGCGGACAGTGTCATCGGAAATCCACAGCCACTGGCTGCTGACCGAGAGCGGGCTCTTGGGAGAAGGTGGGGAGCGGCGGTAAGTCACAAAGTGTCCAGAATGCATGTCTCCGTGGTGAACGACGACTGCCATCAGACGGTAAAGGTACACGGGGGAACTGAAGGGGAAGAGAGAAAAAGGAGAGGGTCAGCAGCCCTCAGGGATCATGCACGTATCAGACACAGCCCCACTTGCTTTATCTAAAGTTGTAATTTCTTTTCAGAGCAAACAGATGACTCTGTAAGAGACACTCTGCCTTGCAATTACTTTTCAGTATACAAAGTCTTCACTGCAGTGCTGCCTTATTCTATTATCAAAACAACCAAGCCATTTATTTTAAAAGTTTATGCTACAGAGGGCTACTACATTTTGTACAGCATAACTGATTGAATTTTGCAACAGCATTTTCCATCAAACCTACCAATGTGCCAGCATTTAGTTCTTAAAGAGGAAAAAATGAAGGAAGGGGTAGAGGCAAATAGCAAGAATAAGATTATGGCTATTCAGAAGGATGATTTACTGCACCATGAACCAAAGAAAGGAGATTTTGAGTTTTGCTGGCAATAAGCTCTACTCCCTTTTCTAGGAACGAAATGGAGCTAAAGACAACCACTAGAAGTTGGCCAAGAGAAAAGCAGAAAATTTCTGTGTGGGAGCTAGGACAGTTGCTAAATTCTGTGACAGTGCAGCCTCATAATAAAGAGAGAAGAAAGGAATTTGCAGGGACAGAAATTACAAGATAGGGTGCAAATCTGTAACTTACCTGCATTCAGGGAGTGCAGCAAGTGGAAAAGTTCCCGAGGACATTAAAAATGAAGAGGAGCAGGCACCGTTCACGAAGAGCGGTTTAGTCCCACATGGCTGTTCTGCATCTGCCAGAGAAAGCAGACATTCTGTTATTTAACTTCAATGCTGCTGTTGTATTGCTAATAACAGTGCTGCTGTTCCTGCAGTACCCTTCATCACAGAATATGAAGGTATTTTACTTTTTTGAGTCATTTCCTATTACAGTTCTTTAAGAGATGCAGAGGAGTGTCATATCCAAAGACGGTGGTACTTGTTTTTACATGACACAAATATGAAAATGACCGTGTTTACAAAATCCCAACTAAAGAGAATATTGAGCTGCCTAAATTACAAACCTCCTACAGCTAGATTTTCTAACTGTTTTTTTAAGAATTCACCATTCCCAGCATTCTTTCTATGCTTGTCCTGAAGCCTTAGAAGAGATCACTAACAAGATAATCCCTAGGACTTCCTGAGTTCAACATTCCTTCATCCTTTGGACATAAAACATGAGTTCTATGCTAGCTGGGATTTTTTTGTTGTTGTTTGTTTGCAAATATTTAGTAGGATCAAATTAAATTACCAAAACTGAACTGTAAACTTGGAACAGGGAAAGGGATTGCTTGCTGGGAAAGGGATTTCTGCCTGGCCTCTTTGCACAGATCCAAATAAAGATACTGCTCGTATGTTCATTCTGCAGATTAGAATGTTTTATCACTGAAATGCAGAAATACCTGATGTATTTTGTTTTCAAAATGAATACCTGAAGGTTTTACTGCTGTCCCATCCTTTGTTCCAGGCGTTGTCGCTTCAGAGTTTTTGTGATTCAGCTCATTGTGGCTTGATTTATGAACAGGAACACGATATTTGTAGATGTCCATGATCAGGAACTCATTGAACTGCACGTGTTCGTGACGTTTCAGAGGAGTGCCTTGGTTTGACCAGCTCAGCCTTTGCAGATGGATGCACAAACACTGAGGGAGCTTCAGCAGTATTCCATAGACAAGGAGAGTCAAACCAGATTTTTAATGAAGAGAAACAGCTGAGTTAAAAGCGTACTAACGGAACTGGTAAGTCTAGTGGATGAGGAATACATCACGGAGCTGTTCCCCTCTGTGCTGCTATATCTGTGTGCAAGGTTATTGGCAATAGTGTCCCTAGGACACAACAGACGCTAACTCAGAGCTCTCTTGAGATGTCTGGGAATGCCACTACTGCTCACTAGGCAGAAGGATAGCTAATGTTAATTGTTTTCTCCACATGCAAAAAAAATCAATAAAAATACTTGCATGTTCCTAAAAAGCTCACCTGTCAGTCTCATCTAGCTTATTGATCCCTGAGGTAGAAATGAGGATTGGAATTTTTTGGAGTGAGTTGTTGTAAGACATTTGCTAATGAGGCTCTTAATTACAGACCACTGCCCTGTTGTCCTCTGTATTATATCATTATATCATTACAGAACAAAAACTAAGAGCTTCTCCTGATGTTTAGCACCATGTTCACTTGTATAAACCAGCTGTATTTAGAACATTTTAATTTATTTGAAACGTGCCATTGCTAAAGATGCTACAAACATTGTATATATGAATCTCTTCTCTTACCTTTCCTAACTTTAATTGCTTAACAAATGTTGTTCTCTGGTTTTCTATGCTCCGTCCGCTCAGAGTCCCTTCTGCCTGAATCTGAAATCAAAGGGAAAAAAATAAAGCCATTTGATTACCTGCTGTATCAGATCACACACAATAGTGCAGGTCTGCACAATGCAGGCAGAAGCAATCCTGTATCTAGAACTATGCCCACTACATTAATTACACCTACAGTCTTCTAGGAACTTTCTAAAGAATTGTTGGCCTGTCCTAATGGATGGAATTCTAAACCCAAATCAAGCAGAAACGAGCATTTACAGAGCAAGGCAGGTCTCCAGGTTTGTGTGTAGTCATGTGGCATTACTGTTGGTTTTCAAAGAAGCCACTTTGGCTCTGTGCTATCATCAAATTACAGGCAACTGTAAAATGCTATTTAAAATACCAGAACAAAAAAATTATCTCAAATATTATCTAAATAATAACTGGTAATTGCAGAATAAAATATTTGAAAATTGTGTGATATTAGTAATAAATAAAGCTTCAAAATATTCTGTGAGATAAGAACTGCACTTTAAATATAAGAAATCCCAGGCAGGCTAGAAGCTTTCCTGAAGTCATGAAGAAAGGAGTAGAAAACTGAAGCCATCATTCTGTCAGCAGGCTTAAAATGGAGCTAGAAGGCTATATAAATTAAAATTACATACTTTAGTGCAGTTGTCACACACAACATCCTTTACAGATTCAGAGGAGATGAAATGATGGAGGCAGTGGTCCAGCGTCATTGGACGACCCTTAGGACAAAAAAAACCAAAATTATTTGCAGTAATTTTAGGGTGCATGCCACTTAATTCTATGAAAGGATTTTTCATAACCTCCTACAGAATTGCAGACATTTTTTGAGGAAACTGCCTAAATGGCTTTGGGTGTAGAACACTGATAACGTAAATATAGGGATTCTTCCTCGGCCTGGGTGAAACATGGAAAACATTGCAGCCTGTAGATAACAACAAGAGCCATGACTCCCCGTGACTCCTTTAGTAGGGTTTTAAACTCTGTCATTTGAAGTTTTTCAGACAGCCAAAAAGAAACAGAAACACTTTCCAGTTGAAATCACTTGACCCAAAACCCTCTCTTGGGTAACTTGTGTACTGTCACCACAGAGACAGACCACCCGAAGGTCACCTTCCATGACTGCCAGAAGCAGCCCTCGGGATACGATCTGGTCTGCTCAGATTACACAGAAAGGACCGAGTACTCCACCAGGAGAAACAGAAAACTCCCTCGGTGTCAACAAAGTCATGCTTGTTGTACTAACTGGTCATTTGCACCAGCACATTAGTGATATGGTGCTGTGGTAGCGTAAGGGGATAATTTACAAACAGGCAAGAAAATAAACTGTAGCATTTGTTTACACTTAGGCTGTAGCATCTTAAAAAGGCACTGGTGAAGACAAAGCTGTGACGACAAGGCAACGGGCAGCCTGGCTGGATCACGCGTCGGTGAGGAATACGTACCCACACAGCTGCGGGAATACTCAGCGAGAGACTGTCAAAGGTATCATACCTCACAGGACTCTGCAAGAAAACAGTTCACATATCCAGTGAGCAAAAATTTATGACAGTCTATGAAAATAAAAACAACCTCACAAAAGATGAACATACGCCCTCTGCTGTCCACAATTATCTGGTGGGACAGGGTCAAAACCAGAGCCAGCAAACACCTGATGCACACACAACGTGCTGCTTCGCCTCTTCCTGCTGAACCTGCCCCTGCTCACTTAAATTCGTTTGCAGGTTTCTGAAAAGTAAAAGTACTGAACGTAGTCTAACAGTCTGCTCTGCAAATACCATTTACTTTCTGTGTTTTTTCTTTATCCAGGTTATCTTCATCTCCTTACTCTGGATAACTGGACTGGAACTGAATTTGGCTTTGCGCGTGCAGTCTCAGTACTGGGTGCTGAATGAACAGCTTGTCCTAAACACTGCCCATGTGAGTGGATTTTCAGTATATGATAGCTGTGGTCCTGCATACTAAATATAATACATATTTAATTATGTATTTAAGTAGGTAATAAATATAATAAGCTATTCTGTTAAGGCAGCTGTTATCCTCACAAAGTGGCTCACGCTTAATTTTCTTCAGTACATGTAGTGATACATTCTTGTTCACCAGGGCCATAACAAGTACCTGAAAAAGTACCAGGCTAAGCAGTCAGTTAAGCAAACCTTTGGAGCTAAAGCCAAGTGTCAGAAACAAGGGATGACGGTTTCAGAATGCGCCCTGACCGTCAGCATCCTTTTTCACATACACATATTACCAGACACAGTCTTATACCTGCTGTTCACAGTGTTTGCAAACCATGTTGCTGGTCAGCCTTCCGTGAAAAGGATGTTGGGATTTCCAGTGATTTACCACCGGGGGAAGAGACCCTGAAACACGAAGTTGAAATTGCCCTTTTATTTTCAGTACATCTGTGTTTATCGCTACAATGCCACATTTTTGGACCACAGTAACAAAACTAACTGCTAGAAATATGTTCCATCCCACTAACAAATAATTAATTTTTTTTTTTTTACAGCTGAAGAACTACGTTTCAGTCCAATACAGACAAAGATCAATTAATATTATCCCCTTAATAAACAAAGCAACTACACTCTGACTGAATATTCATATTTCAGAATGGGAAAAAAGCATACCTCTTGTTCTGCACCTTATTTGCTTTTGGGCTATTTCTGGCTGCTAGAGAGGAAGATAAAAGATTTCATTAACTCCACCTTAGAAAGCATTAAGTATTAAATACATTCTTATTTCATCCCTAATATGCTTCTTTGTGGGAGTTTTAGAGCCTCTATATTTGAGGAAGGCCAAAAAACCTGATAGGCAACAAATTCGTAATTGACAAAAAGAACACTTCTAATAAAATGAATAATTAATCTACAGAATTCTTTGCCTAAGAGTACTAAAATAAAAGTGCAACAGATTTTGTAAACCTTTTGTATATATTTTAGATAAAAGAGGTAGAAACTTTCTGTCTGCATGATGTTTACCACTAAACTGGAGGATAAGATAAATTTCACCTCCAAGTGGACTGTTCCGTACTTGTCCCTTTTGCAGTTTTCAAACCACTTTCATGTGTCAGCTCTTACAGATGAGACTAACTGCTTAGGTGGACTGCTGTGCTGTGCTAGTTATTTCAATCCCTATACTGAATGGATTTAGGAATGCAAAAAAAAAAGTGGAATCACTGTAAATTAAAATACATTTGCTTACAAAAAGACATTTTTAATTCTATAGATTGCCTGACTTATTCATTCATTTCTGTCAAGAGTACTAAAGTACAGCTTTGTAAACACAGTGAAAATATCTTCCATTTCTAAACAGACGCTTTATACTGGACAAACTTAGGAATGCAGGCAGACTACGGAAACTTCTCCTGATAACGAAGTAACATTGGTAAAGAAGTCACCTCCAGCGAATGCACATCGAACAAATGTGTCACACGTGGCTGACGATCCCGTTCGTCTTCTAATGAGGAGGTAAGGACATGAAATAGTTCATGAGCATCCTAGTAAACAGAGGCAGAAGACTTAGAGGAAGCAAATACAAAAGACATCAAAACAGACACCAGGAGTACTGGTACACGTGTGGCTATGTCATTGCAGTAGGAAATGAAAGGAAAAATTAAGCCCGTATTATGTATTAATAGTAATCATTTGCATCTGCTGCAATTTTCCCAAAAAGCTTTTTCTATAATGCTGAACTTTGTAACAGCACACATTACTAAAAGTATTCTGGGCCAACTCAATTCAAAAGACATTGAAATACTTGGAGGAAATAAGAAAAAATGAATGCACAAATGCCTGCTTTCCTTGATTTCAATAAAAACATAATTGAAATCTCTGCTGTTTGCTTTGGCTCTGAAATATGAAATATCTCACCATAATATTATGAGTGAGATAATTGGTCAAGTTCATCAGTCAGCTGCACTTAGGGGCTGAAAATACTGAAAACAAGAATTAGAAATCTTGTATGTTACGTGTAACTAAATTTGGAAATGTCAGTGGGGTCCATCCCTCGAAGCAGAGCGGCACGTTAGCATGGACCGTTATCTATAGTGAGGCTGGGGCTGTTTTGCTTCAACCTTACAGGCTCCATTCTACCACCAAATCTGAAGGTAATTAAGTGTGAGGTTTTGAAGCAGCCAGCATTTCCATGAGTGATGCCTAAGCAAACTGAAAACACCATTCATCAATCCCGGTTCCTTTCCTTCACTTTTAAAAGCAAACTTTTTGCTGCAGCAAAGACTGAGATTTGACACTTAGGGCTGTTAGTACCATAGCTTCGCTTTCCTGCTACTCTGTGTCTAAGCACTGAGGTGTCTATCGGGCAGTCTGGCTTGAGTTCTGTAATCACCTGCTCTTCAAATGATGAGATCTGCCACCTGTACATCCTTAAAACTTCTAACAGGCAGCTTGCGTCCAGGACGTCGTCTTCCGTTACCTCGTGACAGGATAAAGCTAGGGACGTGGCATTTAAAGATGTTAGAAGGAGACACAAAGAACAGTTAGAACATAAGTCTGTTTATTTTATAATTATGATTACTTCTGTAATCACATAATTGATTACAGAAGAGTTACTTTTCATTAAGACAAGCAGACAATGACAAAAACACTAGGATGTATTAGTTACCATTCTCATCTGCCCAGGCTAACTGACTGTGTGCATTCTCCTCAGCATATGCAAAGTGAAATGTTTCTCTGCTAACTGATACAGAGAGGATGAATATAAACGCTGTCTGAAAAGACAATTTTTTACTGGTGGATTGGGTAAAAATTGGTACTTTACACGTCACAGAAACCCCAGTATTGATAGCCCATCCTCCTTACATCAGTGAAATGTACGAGCTCAACTTGCACAATTTTAGTACGAACAACATCCTGAGACAGGAGAGCTTCCAGAGGGTTTGCTTTAAAACAAAGCCCTGTGGGGAAAGCCAGGAGAGCCAACAAATTGCTCAGACGTTTTGAGTGCGTAAATAGGATGTAAGTGATGCATTAATTTAGTGCAGGGGCAAGTCTGAGACAGGCTACCAGACTGGGCGTAGAGGCTTTAAAATTTTTATCCAACATCATACGAAGTGTCTCATTTAATAGTCCAGATTTGGGGTAGAACAGTAAGCTTGGAAAAATACTTATTTTATAATGCATTATTTTTTTTTTATATAGAATTCGGAGTGCTCATCTAATAGTGATTTTCCTATTTCTTCAGTTTTACTGAGTCCATTTTCACACTGTTTTAACAATATATACTCTCTGAAGAGCAAATGCATTAAAGCCTGAGGCCACAGCTTCCCTAACCACATTTTCAGCACCACTGTTGCCCTCTACTTCGATTTGTTCAACCTGCTGGCAAACAGCTCCTTCGGAGCCATGTGCCGGTGTTGGCTGCCCGCTGCTTTTCGATTGCCAGGCCAGTCAAACAAAACCTGAAACCTTTCAGCTCTCGGCCAAGAAACAAACAGCTTTGGGGACGCAGGCAGCTGGGCCGTGCGTTGTCCAGGCCCGGTACGGTAACTTAATACTGTTTGGATCTCTGCTTCTCTGGGAAAGTTGGTTGAACTTGGCCGATGAGTTCAAAGTGAGCAGAGGGAAATTAAACAGAGAAGAATACAAGAGCAGGTGATATTCCTTTCTTTAGGAAAGGAGGCTAGAAACAATAATATTTACGCTAAATATTTTCTTCTTAGTTTATCGCGATGTGAAAATGTTAGAATACCTCTTAGGAGATGCAGCAAAGTGACTGACAAGTATTGATGCTCAGCGGCCTGGTTCTGGTCTGTCTTGTACTGCGCTGTAAATTCCTCCAGCCACTTGATGAAAGATGGGCAGGAGGATAAGCCTTGCAGCAAAGAGTTCATGAAGCAGGTGTTTCCCAAGTTAAGAAGGCCAGGTACAAGCCCTACGAATAGACGTTTACACCATAAAGTCTGGGAAAGCCGTGCTATTTGCAGTAGCAAGTGTTGTGTTAGGTATTCAAATGACATTATTTCAGTTTATTTGAAAATGAAAACGAGAAGATGCCGGTACGTACAACAGCATACTCTGAAGTGTTCATACATGGTGGTCTCTGAGACGTACACCACTCTAAAAATCTCCTTAAAATTTATTGGAAAAAAATATTATTTTTTTTCCTGTTAGGAATAGATTTCTATCAACACACTAAAGTTCAGGATTATCTGGAAGTTACTGTACAAACTGCACAAGTCTTTGTTGCAATATATAGCGTAGGACTCCATATTGTGCACGTTTGCAGGAGCCCTCGGGGTCACTGCTGCGCAGCTGCGCGCTTTGGCTGGGTTTGGTGACCCTGCTCTTTTCTCCAGATGAGTACCCGATGATGAAAACTCTTGGGTTGCCAAGGATCGGTAAGAGGGATTTCTGTGTGAGTCTGCTTAGCAAGAGACTCTCCCTTCTCTTGCACTGTCAGTGAGAACGCATTTGTTTTGCATTCCAAAATGCAAAATAAAATAAAGTGCGTTATCTGCAGTGGTTCAGGGGTGAAGTTATCACAGGGCACAAAAATACGTCTAATGGGTCACAATTTTAGAAAAATGACGGTTAATACATTATGTAAGTAACAGAAGTCCTTTGCCACGACTTTTTGTTTGTTTGTTTGTTAGATTTCTAAACAGGACAGTCACCAAAATTTTATCCTTGGCAAGAGAAAACGATTTACAGGCGCTAATAACAAACCCCAGACACGGCGGCGTTTCTGACACCTCCGCCGCAGCCCGGCCGCCCCGAACCCGGCGGGCCGGGCCCCCGCGCCCTCCCTACCTCTCCTGCGCCGCTTCCTCTCGGTGATGGGACCCCAGAGCACGTACAGCCCCGCCGCCACCGCCGCCGCCACCCCCCCCAGCACGCCCCAGTGCTTCATCGCTCTGTGCCTGAAACGGGGGAAAGAAAACAAAACCGAAACACAACCGGCAACTCGCTACCGCCGGCCGCAGAGGCTCGGCTCGGCTCGGCTCGGCTCGGCTCGGACGCGGGGGTAGGGGCACGGGGGAGGCGGCGGGCGCCCGGGAGGCTCCCGCACGTTTAACGCCCTCCGCCCGCTACCGCTCCCGGTGCCCGGCTCGGGGAAGGGAAGGGAAGGCCCGGTCTCCGCCGCCGCGGTCGCCCCCGCCCGCCCCGGCGCCCGGTCCCCGTCCCCCCGCCACCCCGCGCTGACCTGGCCGCCGCCCCGGCCCGCAGCACCCGCCGCACCGCCCCGTTCGTTTCCGCGGCCCCGCCGGGCAGCATCCCCCGCCGGAACCGGAGCCCCGCGGGCAGGCGGCGCGGCGGACGGGGCGGCGGAACGCCGGAAGTGGCGCGGGGGGTGCGCGGTTAGCGAGCGGACCGCCCCTAGCAACGGGCGGCGGCGGGCGGCTGGTCGCTAAGGGGGCCTGGTGCGGGGCCTGGTGCGGGGCCTGGTGCGGGGCCTGGTGCGGGGCCGGCTGGGCCGCCGGGGGTGTCACGGACCGCGCTGCCCGTCCCCTGGGAGCCCCTCGGTCCCCTGAGGGAACGCTGGGTTAGAGGGCGGTGGCTCAAAGCTATGGGGAGGAGGTGGGACGCTTAAATCTCACAAGCTGGAGTTGCGCCAGGGGAGGTTCAGGTGGGATGTTAGGACAAATTTCTTCACCCAAAGGGTTGCCAGGCTCTCGAACAGGCTGCCCAGGGGGTTAAAAAAATGTGTGGATGTGGTGCTTAAGGACGTGGTTTGGTGGTGTGGTGGACTTAGCAGGTTTGTGGTTGGAGTCTGTGATCTTAAAGGTCTTTTCCGACCTAAAGGATTCTGTAATTCCATCCAAACCCCACAGAGAGAGAACAGCTCTCGTCGCTGCACAGCACACCCCAGCCCTGAGGCTCCTCCGTGCCACCTTGACGCCCTGCTCTCTCTACACCCCACATTTCAGGGCCCCGCTCTGCTTGCTCTGCACCTAGTGCTGTTAGGTTTTGTTTTTAACCGCTGCATTTCGGGGACTGTTTAGAGAAAGAAGTATTGCACGTCAGTGTGAGGAGAGGAGGCATCCGGGAGCGCTTGCAGCAGAATGACTGACGCATGCAGGTTTTGAGAGCTCCTCGAGATGGCAGCTGCTGATCGTGTCTGGGCCTGGCAGGTAACAGGCTCCCTCCTCACACCTCCCCAGATTAATTCTAACAACCTTTGTTAGCAAAGTGTCTGGTACACCCTGTGTGTCTTTCTGGCTGAGTCCTTGTTCGCCTGACATTGCTCCCCGTGTGCCAGGAGGCTGTTCCTAAGAGGAGTGCAGTCTGGAGAGCAGGAGAGTAGACAGCAAGAGGCTGAGAGAGACAGGGGAGCGACAGACGGACGAGAAGGATGTGAAGAAATCGAGGTGTCCTGACAGCTGCAGTGTACGTGTGCAACGTGCCGTTCTCGTGGCTGTCTCATGCACGGTAGACGTGTGAGATGAAAGCACCAGCCTGCTTAGAGGACCCAGTCTCAGGCCCTTAACTTACCGGAATATTGGACCTTATTTAGTAAAAAAGTAATGTAGGTTGTTGGTTATGAGAGGAACATAAAAGCTAAAACTCTGCTTGAAAAATGCCATTTTCTCACAGGTTTTGGGAGAAGCAAGCCAGGGACTCTGTGAACTCATGTTTTGTGGATAAATCTCATCCTGGAACTCCGTCGGGCTGCTCTGCTGAGGCCGGTCTGACAAAGGCCACAACGACTGCTTTCCTCTGGAGGTTTCAGTGCAGTAACTCCTCCCGTTGTGCTGACTTTATCTGCAGTGTTTTACCCAGATAACAGAGCAGACTTCTTGGATCATACAAAGCATTGAACTAAGATTTCTTTAACTCGCATTTTCTGAAGAGGAACCATAAATCTTGCAAATCAAGAAGGTGTTGGCAGACCAGTTTTATCTACTGAGGCCTTTCATTTTTTAATTGCGGTGGGCAGGCTGCCTTTCATTCCAAATAAATGCTGAGCTCCTTTACGGTAACGAACGGCTGGAACAATGCCGTTCTTCAGCCCAAACACATCACCAGCCGATGCAAAGGCAAGTAAAAGGGTGCACGACTGAAGAGGATGTTGTTTATGGAGACCTGCGTGTCTGCGAAGGATGAACAGAAAATGGCGAGAGAGGTGAGAAAGAACGGAGAGCAGAGGGAGACAGCAAACACATCCTGAACAAGTTTTCAAAACTTGTTCGCTGAAAAAGCCTTTTAAAAAATATTTCCAAGAATACATTACAGAACATGCATGCATTTCATGCAATTAAAATTGTTTTTTATCACACTTTTAGGGTAGTATTCAAGTGCCTAAGCACGAGCATCTTGATCCATGTGGGAGAGCCCTGAGGTGCCCAAGATATCCACGTGGTCCTGTGTGATCCTCCAAAACCCACAGCTGGAGGCCACAGGAGATGCACAGTTACCTGAACTGGAGCCGATGTCTACGCACAGACATCTGAATTCCACTGCCACCCACAAATACTTCATTAAACGGTTATTTTCACTATTTTTAAGGAAGCTGGAACCCTGCCTAGGTCAGCTGCAAGTTCTTTCTTACAAGTACTAAAACCTGCTAACATTTTCAAGGTTTAGTGTCACAGACCAAGTCTGTGTGATAGTGGAACAACTCCCATTCACAAATTGAGCATGTTTGGTTTGTCATAGCTGAGCCCAAGCTTCTTGCTCCCTCACCTGAATGTGTACAACTTAATTCTTCGTCCCCACGGTAGCGCCTTTCACCAGTCTTCATTTGATTTCTTGTTGATTTCAGGCCATTTCTCCAATTTGTCAATGTATTTTAAACTTTAATCACGTCAAATGTCTCCTAGTCATCTTCCTATCATATATTTCCTCTTCATTTTCTCCTGCAGGCCTTTCTCTGCAAAGGATTCCTCCGTAAACGCGGGCATACGCACAAACAAGCTGTCTCTTCCAATGCAAGGAGAAGGCCTGCAGGGATGAATGTGCCAAGGTGACGGGATATTTTTTCAGGTAAGTAATTGAGATTTTTACAAACTAATCTCATTCCGCATCTGAGGAGCGCGCGCTCAGAAGCCCTACCAAGAGATCCCATGTGGGAACTGTCCTTGGGTTCCTGAAGCGATCGCTGTAATAATGACATTTTCTGCGAAGCCCCTTGCCATAATTTGGTGGTTTTGCTGCTCAGCGGGCCGGTGTGTTCCCCAGCAGACCCCTCCAGGTATCCAAACCAGCCTGGCTTGCCTTTGCTTGTGGACATCCCCATCCTCTCCCATCCCCGTGCCCCGAGCCTGCACCCTGCCGATGGGCTGCCCACGGGACACTGCTCCCGGGGGGATGGGGACCGGCGGGGACAGGAGCGGGGGACGGGACGGGAAGGAGGGGGGGGAGCCGCTGGCCGCCTGGCCGCGGCCGCCCCGCCGCTTCTGCCCGCCCCGCCGAGCCGCGCCTAGCTGAGCCGAGCCTAACTGAGCCGAGCCGAGCCGAGCCGAGCCCGCTGCGGGCTGCCGGAGCTGTCCAGCCGCCCGCGCCTGCCCGCCCGCAGCTCCAGGCGTCCCCGCCACGCGAGAGCGATGAGAGCAGCTCCTGCAGACGCAGCCCGGCAATGGAGGATGATGTATTCCAGCTGAGACAGCTGCCGTGAGTACCGGCGGCCGCGGGAGCGGGGATGCGCGGGGTTCCTTCTCCGCGGGCGGCGGGGATGTCGTGAATCCTGGTGGGTTTGAAGGGAGGTATTTCTAGGAAGTGTCTCAGGCCGCGGGAAGCAGGCCATTTTCCTTCTCTAGCTGCCTGGGCTCAGCATCCTGAGGGCACGCAGGGATCCATTTGTTACATAAATTCACTCAATGGTTTTTTTTTTTTTTTTTGCATGAAGTTGATGGTGGTAGGAATAAGGAGGGGTGGAATAAAACCGTGGAAGTGCCAAAAGATCTTTTGAGAGGAAACATTACTAAAGCATTTGCAAGGTGGATGGCAACTGTAAATAACATTACGCTAGGGAAGGCATCCTCCTCGGCTTCCTCCTCCGTGCCGTGAACCGATTGCAGATGAGAACCTTTTTTTGCAAAGGTGTGTTTGCAGTGAGTGTCATTGATATTTGCTCACTGTGTGGTGTGGGGAAGCAAACATCGCTGCACAAGGAAAATGCTGCTGTTTGTGAGGAGCTCCTTGCTGGCGGGATGCGGTTGCTGGATCGGTGCAAAGAGGTGATAAAAGCATTGCTGCCTTCTAACCCCAGCATTTCCTTTCCTTTTCATGAATGCAAAATGTTTCCTTTAAAAACAAGTGCATCTCTCCTAATGCTCCATTATCAGGTGCTTTGAAACATATTCCTCTTTATAAATCATTGACTCTGCAGGGCAGGGAATAAATTCTTAAAGGTGCTTTTAAATATTGATGAGCTCATGTCAATGACAGAGCAAACTGTCCCGTAACATTTCTAATAAGTTGAGACAATGGACATGAACTCCAGCTATTTTCAAATACTTAGTTCGGATGCATTCAGCTTGGCAATAAAAAGAATAAGATGTAATTTCATTAGACCATTTTTCCCAATCTTTAAAAATAAATAAATAAATAAAATGCAGAAAAATGTTCTGAAGTACCTTTCAGTGTAAGTATAATTAGACTTATTCAGTGCTGTGAGATCTTGCAAACAAATGCAGCTCTCTGAGATGTCTCAGCTGTGAAGAATTTTGCAAGTATGGAGCAGTAAATATCATTGTATGGGTTTTTTTCTTCATTTGTGTCAATTTGTTTCATAGGTTCCTAAGTGATAGACATATTTTTTTATATCCCGTGATGAGGAATGTGGCCAGATAGCTCTCTGCTCAGATTGCCATTGAAGGATTTTACAATTTTCAGATCAGTCACTGCCTTTGTACAGCATCTGGAGCCAACATCTCCAAAATGGTCAGTTCTGAAAGTCCACTTCCACAAATATTACACAATCAGAAACAGGAATACAGGGGTTTGTGATCAGGTGTTTTACAGTCAGAACGGTTTTTATTGGCATGGTTATTTTGCCTGCAGCTTTCTAGGACACTGAACAGTGACCAGCATAGATTTTATGAATGATTTTCAGTCATAATCCCACGCAGTAATGGCACTTTAGATCTCCTGAAATCTGGGGGAGAGGTGTCCGTATACTCCAATGACCTTTGCACCAGGCTTTGAGCTGCTGACGTTGCAGTATTAGTCTTCCTTTAAAAAGTGCAGTTGTAAAAGTTTACTTCCTGTATCGTTAAACCAGGTGCTCGTAAAGCCGTTGCAAATAAGATATGAGTGGTACTTTGGTATGAATTGCCCTTTGTAACAAAAAAAAGGCATCTCGTGGGCATACAGATTTCAGTGTTTGTTTCAGACTATGTATTTGGTGGGTCATATGAGGACTATATCTTCAGTGACTATTTTAACACGAGAGTAATAATTGCTTGTGTTTGACCTCTAGGGTCAGCAAAAGAAAATTCAAACCAAGATAGCTGTACTGCCATTAAAAAAAACAATCACTGAAGAAAATTTAAAATTCAGTTTCTCAACGGAACTCAATATTACCCTGAGTTCAGAGGGGTTTCATTGTTTTGTTTGTCTTTTCTTATAACTGAGTGAAGGATCTCCTGCATACCCCAATCAAAATGTGAGATAAACCCTGGTTTCGCTGCAGTCGGTGTAATTTTCTTGTTCGTTTTGAAGAGGCCTGGGTTTTGTTCTGTGTTCTGATGTTTAAGGTCTTCAAACATTATTGTAGAAAACAAAATTTGTGACTCTTGTTTGTCTGCCAAGACATAAAGGCCAGAGAAAAGCTTTCAGTCTCCTGCTCCAGATGAGAGCATTACTAAACTAGCACAAGGAATATTTGCCCCATATGGACCTTGGAATGCCCTGTTTACCTGAAAAAATCATCCCACAACATCTCACCAGCCTGCAAAGCAGGCTGTCCTAAAGACCTCACAAAATGGTCACTGTTCTCTCTCTCTCCAGGTTACTGCCAGAATGTCATCAGTCAATATGTGCAACTCCCCAGATGGGATGTGGTCAGGGAAATAATAGGTGTGCCAGGACTGTGAGAAAAAAATCTTTTGTTATCACTTTGCTTTATGTTTCTGCCACAGTGAAGTCCTAAGCTGGACTGAGTGGCTAGCCGTGGCCAGGACTTCTCTCTTTGTAAAGAACCCCATGGGTGACTGAGATGTTCGTTCCTCCACGCTCTTCTCCACCGTTGGACCAAAATCCGTTCATAGGTGTTTTGTAGAGTGCCTACACTTCGCCCTTTTCTTAGGTATTGATCGTGTCCTCTGCACTTGTAGGAGAAAATACGAGTTGAGGTCTTGCCAAATATGAGAAATCTTTCCGATCACCTTTAGAAGTGTCATACATGTGTGTCAGCTTGCTGCAGCTGCAGCTGGCGAGGTGAAAAAGTTACACTGATATTGCAGGTAAAGTGAAGGAAGTTTGAGGATTCTGTTATGTTAAATACGGTAGATCTGTTTCAAAATCTTTCTTTGGTCACAGGAAACTTAATTGATGGGAAATAGACCTCTGTATACATGGGGCATTGCGGAAAATCACTCCAACCAGAACCTGAAAGTTATTTCAATTTAACAAAGTTCTGTTTCCATGTCTTGTTCTCTCCGTGGTTGTACGAGATCAGGTGATTATGTCTCAGCTAGTGCCAGAAATGCTATAAAGTACAGACAGCTGTGAGCATGCCGCTCATGTGACCGTCATCATCGCGTGTGCCGGGGCTGTAACTGGCAGGCAGGTACACCCTTCGGTCCTGGTTTGAACTTGATGATAAAATAAGTATTCTTTGATTCCCTTTCTCATTCTGTCCCACCTCCTTACTTAGGAGATTCAAAAAATCCACAGATGAACCAAGTATTGGAAATCAAATAGTTTCTTAAAATACAGGTGTTTAATTAATTGCATCATATTGAAGACTTTTGTTTAAGACAGGAGATGAAAGCAGTTGTATTTATAGTCACAGAACCATCACCATAATGGAAAAAAAATCAGTCAATTCACTGAATTATCATATGAATCCTACGTTACTAAGTAATGTTTGAAAATCTGACAAATTTCAGGACTTCCGCTTCTTCTAAGACACAAATCATTCTTATGAAACCAATGTGGAAGACTGAATTTGGGTTCTTCCTACAAGGACAAAGCACCTGAAATTCAATGAACCAGCCTTGTCTAATTCGCAGTAGAAGTCTGGGCACACAGAACGTGATTATTAAATATGTATCATTTAATCCTATTTTTATAACCTGTATGTTTTTATAACTTTATATGTTAGCACAATAACGTCCTCTTTGTACAAAAATGGGGACCCTATCACATAACAGTGTACCCCTGCAGGTTTTCCAAAGGCAGTAGCAACCAACAGGATACCGTATCTAACAGCAGATGCAAATAACGGTCACAGCGTTCTCTGTGAACGTGAAATGGAGACAGGAGGGTGAGGGGAAACCTGGCTGATGTTTGGCCAAATAGGACTTCAAGACTAAGCAAACGCAGCTTCAACCTGGAAAAGACCCCCCAAAGTATTCATCCTGGTTTCTGTGTTCTTAGGGTGGTCAAGTTTCGCCGCACTGGGGAAAGTTCAAAGTCAGATGAGGATGTCATTTCAGGAGAGCATGAAATTCAGATTGAGGGTGTTCGGACAGAGCTAGAGCCTGTTGAGCTAGAGGATGGAGCTGCAGTGCCAAAAGAATTTGCCAACCCCACTGATGGTGAGTAGGTTTCTTGTTTTCCTGCAAGGAGAAAGCATTTCAGTCATGCATTTCAGTCTGCATTTCAGTCATGCATTCAGTCTGCATTTCAGTCATGCATTTCAGTCTGCATTTCAGTCATGTTGCAACCAGGCCAAATACATTAAGTTTAGAGGAGTTAAGGATCCCCAGATAAAAGAAGGAAACAACACCACACACAAATTGTGTTACACCTGAAAATCATTATTTAGTTACCTTGTTCTCTGCTTTATGTGTTTGTTTTTATATTACCAGTAATAGACCCTTGTACCCAGTTGTCACCACCTGTTTCTTACAGGTTTGACTTAGTTTCCTTTAGAACTGCTCCGTGCTCCTAAAACAGCGCCAAGTTTACAGGAGCAGTTACATGTGGCTCACCTTCAAGGCTGAGCATGAAGCCTCTGCAGTGTTCCCGTCTCCTCCTTGCCTAGAGGACAAGAGGGACAGAATGACTGCGTCCCAGCCTCTGCCTTCTGCCTAGCAGAGGAGTGCTGGCTGCCCTGAAGGCAGCATGCGTGTAGAAGGTGCAAGAACTGTTGGTTTTGTCTTAGCAGAAGGCATACTAGAATTTTGTGGGATGACTATTTTCCCAGGGACTGATTTCTTACCATATTGATGCACCAGGAAGCCAGAATAGCACGGCGTGAGCTCAGTGCGTTTCGCAGAAGGCTCAGTGCATCAGTGCAAGTCTGCAGATATATGTGGCATTTCCGCTGGCGCATTGCCCGAAAAAGTGCAAGTGGTGCCACAGCCCAATATGCTGAGCTTCAGGGCCACCACATCAAACGCCTGCGTTAAAGTCACAAACTGAGGTCTTATGACATCTCTGCTTCATTTTACCAGTTAGACTTTGTTCAATTTCCTTTTGGTTTGTGTTTTTGTGTTTTGCTTTGTGAGGATGTCCAGCTCTTAGCTAGATAAAACTCTTCTGTGGCAAATGTACTTCTTAAACTGCTGGAAGTGTTAAAACTTGGAGACTTAAATTGATTTAAACAACTTGAATATCAAAATGTATTTCTGTTGTTTATTTCATTTTGCACTTGAGCAAAGGAATCAGAGAAATCTTAGCTTCTTCAGCTCAGACAAAATAATGAGGTCATGACAATGTGTGGGAAACAAGAACCATCAGCATTTTTAACAAAAGTGTGGTTTAAGATATATGTGTCTTGAACAAATTCTTGATTCAAATAATTACAGTTTGGCTCTCCATGCGATTAAATATTCTTCTGCAGTTTCCAGCACTTGCCTAGTGTTGCTGTGTGCTGTTGAACAGCTCCTGTACTTCCCACCAGAGGAAGCTGCAATTCAGTGGCTGATGGAGTCACTCCCAGGAGCAGTAGGCTGAACATGTGCTGGAGTCATTGGTGCTGCGCTGATTTACTTTGATGTGAATAAAACTAGAATTATTTTGGCTTTAGCACAATTCCTGAAGAAGATAGAGATTTTCCTGAGTAGGAACTGAGTATCTCTCATATATTTTAGATCTCAGTAGATTACCCAGTTAATAAGTAATTGCATTCACAAAAAATGCTGTCTCAAGGGAACATCTGTCTGCACTAGAATTGTTTTCTTTCTAGATACTTTCATGGTGGAAGATGCGGTGGAAGCCATTGGATTTGGAAAGTTCCAGTGGAAGCTCTCTGTTATAACTGGATTAGCATGGGCAAGTAATTGTTTTCCAGGTCAATTGCATGATCATTGGTCAGAGAATCTCAGTGATTTCAAATGATGTAGCCATTCTCTGTAGACAAAAACTCTCCAAACAGATAATTGTAAAATAAAGAAGGAATTTTAGTTGAAATTCTAAAATGACAGCTGGACTCAAACTTGTTATGTGGAGTAATGAAAAACTGATTGATTCCTCTGTCTCTGAAGTTCTTATAAATCAAGGTTTGAAAAATCATGTTGATTCTCTACCTCACATGCTTGTTTCAAGTGGATAGAGTTCTAGGCTATTCCTACAGCAGCAGATCTCATTTTTCATGCAGTGATTTTACCACATTCATCCCATGAGCTACAATCTCTGTTTTCTGTAGTCCGTGTTATTGTAATCTCAGTTTCAGGTGGATAGCAACTCAGTACTTCTAGTTCTAACCTTTATATCAAGAACAGAAGGGCTTTGTTTTCACTTTTCTGCTGTTTCTGAAGCACTCTGTGTTCCATCTACTGTGGTATATTTTAGGGTAGTGATATCTGGAGCCTGCGTTTACTAGCTGTCGTCTGTGTATGAGGTTACAGTCTGCCGTGGTTTAGATCCTCAGTCAGTAGTGGAATCTGGTCTACAGGTGCTCTGTCAATGTATTTGAATCAAATCCAGAACTAGTGTGTAAGAGAGAAAGGGAGTAAGTGATAAGGTAATAAACAGTTCTGAGTGACTGTGTCTAAAGGAGCTGAAAGCTCATCCCTTTGACAGGGAAGTGAATGAGCCCGGATGACTGACCAGACAAGCCTCGAAATCACCCGCCGATAACTTTTGATTTGGCTCTTTGGGTCCTCTCTGCTGGTGCTACTTAACATTGTGACAATCAGAAATTAGTTTAAAAGTGCACCAGTTGCTTTTTTTTCTCTACACTGTGTGCGTCCACTGTACCTTGCAAACAGAACTGTTTTGTTTCATCTACAGAGTGAGAATGGCACAGAGCAGAAACAAGGTTAATTTCAAGAAGATGTATTATTGACTGCTATGTCATTCTAATTTTCAGGCAGTTATTTATTTTTGTTTCTTTTTTACCCTTCTAGATGGCAGATGCTATGGAAATGATGATTTTAAGTATCCTAGCTCCTCAGCTTCATTGTGAGTGGCGATTACCAAGCTGGCAGGTTGCATTGCTCACATCGGTAGGAAAAATAACTGACAGCTCCTGTGTTCTGTAAGGTTTTTCCACTCGTTGTTATCCAGACATTATGCTTTATCTCCCAAAGTTAAATCTACTCAAGGCCTTTGCCGATTGCCTTTGGCTCAGAAGAATATAGGAGTCTTTTTCAAAAGCCAGAGCTTGACGAAATGGAGCTCAGTGAGAACTGAGGAAATTTGCAAGTTTCAGGTTCAAAGTTTCATGGAAAATATATGAATTGTCTCGGACTCATCCTAAAGTTCAAACCATTCGATTAATTTTAAAAAAGGACTGGTAAATTTTTACTATCTTTCTCTTTCACCACATTTATTTACTTGTGCATTGACAGTCTGGGAGCCGTGAGAGAGAGCATGCAATTGCTTTTAGAGGAGGATCATCCAGTGATCTTTGCAAGCAGAGCAATACCACCTCTAATATGGTGCTGTGATGTCGGAATGTGCAATGCCTTTAGGGATAAGAAAACTAGTTTTGGGACCCTTCTCTGTGCATATGCCACAGCTGTGTAGCATGAACTTTAACTCCTACATTTCCCTTTCCTTTAGCTTTTGATGCCATTTGTGTTGTTGAGTAAATTGGTCAAAATGCTTAGTAGACTTAAGTCAGTCGAGATCATGTCCTTTCCCGTATTGAATGCAGCCACCCATCTGAGGGAGGGTCTTGTTCCTTCATTCAGCTCAGCACAATTTTACTCTTGGTAAGCAAAATCAGACGAGGTCAGTGGACATGAGATAAAAAGCTCTGACAAACAGAACTGCTTCTTAGCCTTCTTAGTGCTTGAGTATGCACTTCTTTCTCAGACAAAATTCCTACATTTTAATGTGCTGATGGGGGAAACACGCTCAGGTTTTGCCGTTACCTTCACTGAGCAGGATTTAATTTCTCTCTCCATCTGCAGAACAAACTACACTTTGTAGTGTCACCTCTGAAAAGGGTACAATATATTTTCTTTGACACCTCGATCTTTTTTCAGACTTTTCTAAAGTTCTAAGATCTAATTTTACCTCCATTCAAATCTGAGACAACCTGCTGAGGATGGAGGTGAGCTGGCTGAGCAGTACTGCGTCAGCACTGGGCTCCTGGAGCAGCTCTGGCAGACCTCAGTTAACACCCTTGTGTTCACTGGAACTGGGGAACTCGGCGTCTTCCAGGGCTGGACTCACAGGGTGTGTAATACCAGAGCGCGCATTCCAGTGTCGGATTGGTTTGTCCCTGGATGGATCTTTTATTTGCAAAGCTGACTTGAGGAGTGCCTAATTGCTTCCCCTCTCCAAGCCAGGCACTTGCTCCTGTCTCCACTTGCCTGTCCCATCAGTAATGCTGATGAAACTCTCAGTGGGGCCTTGCACTGAAGCAGGCGAAAGATTATTTTGTTGGTCATGAAAACTCTTCCAAAAAAACCCCAAACAACCGACAACTCAGAAACAAGACAGTGAATTCCATTTAGTGGCAAATTGTGCACTCCAGTTATTTCTTATCATTCATTTTCTTCCATTTATGAAAAGCTCAAAAATATTGGTCTAATTCAGTAGTCAGAAATTAACAGGTGAGATAAGGGTGAGGTGCTGACGAGTAACCTGGCAGAGATTTGGTTGATGCATGCTGAGTTTAGATTCCTGCCCTCAACAAAAGCAAGGCAGCTACTGAAAACGGGCCCACTGCTGGAAGAAGCTGAGAGACCTCGGCTTGAACAGTCTGCTGACACTCATCCCCATTCCTGGGCAACAGCAAATTCCCTTTCAAGTCAATTGAAGTGACGTTAGTGACTTTTGAAAAATCCCACTATGGGAATAATTATGTTTAATAGTCTCTACTGTGGAAGAACTATATCCAGAACACCTGGACGTTTTGCTCTGTTGTTACAGCTGAAATTTCCTAGTTTCTCTGTGAAGTTGTGTTCTCTTTGCTGTCACATGGAAACTTACATTTGGCTTGTTGTTGAGGGGAAGATTTTTTTCTGGTGTTTCATAGGTGGTGTTTGTGGGAATGATGTCCAGCTCCACCCTCTGGGGAAACATTTCAGACCAGTATGGGAGAAAAACAGTAAGTCTTCAGTGCCTACTAAACTATCTTCTAATATTTCTGGAGTGTGGATGTTTCAGTGCATGATGTTCACAAATGTCATAGTCTGCATGTATGAAGCAGAATTAAGCAGAGCCAAAACTGACCTCCCATGAAATAAAAGGAATGTGAAGCTTTAATTTACGTTTTGTTAATTGCTGTTACAGCAGAAACTCTTTTGCTTGTGCTTGTTTGTTAAATACAGGGCCTGAAGATCAGCGTGTTGTGGACACTCTATTATGGGATCCTCAGTGGTTTTGCACCAGTGTATAGCTGGATCTTGGTGCTGAGAGGCCTGGTGGGCTTTGGGATTGGAGGAGTGCCTCAGTCGTAAGTAAATATTCACAAGTCCAAACTTTCTATTTTCTATTTTTTTTTTTTTATAAATGCTTGTGTCAAATTGAAGATAAGCTTCTATTCAGTTGTCCCAAACCCATTTTTTTTTTCCTAAGTATTCTGGAACTAATGTGTTAAACTCTGAGAAGACTTTGAAGATACCTATTACATCACTGAGGTGGATCAGATTGACAATGACTTCTGTGCGAACAGGCTGGGTTCAGAAATGTGTGTGTTCTGTGCCTTAAGTTCTTTTAAGATAAACCATGGTGAAAATGAGAGGCCCAAAGAGCCCACCTGGAAGCGGGTAAAACCCAACAGACAGCGTTTTGAAGCTGTGCCCAAACACGACATTGCTGGATTGTATTGGTGGAGTCCATACTGGTGGAGACATGGTCTAGTTGTGAGATGGGTCATGACCTAAATGCCCTGACTCCTGGTGTTTGTAAAACTGCTGATTTTTGTTCAGTCAGAGCCTGAACTTTCACAACTGAACCCGAGTTGCAATTCCAAAACCACACAGCCCAAAGCTGGAGCACTGAAGATATCTTGATGGCTCAGACACATTTCTAAGTAGGGAGCACCAGGGTATTTCTCTATTACTGTGTCATTCCATTCACTGAAGAGAGGATCTCTAAATTTTCCACCTAGAATAAAAAAGTCTGCTCTAGGCTTTTAATTATAAATGTAAAGGGAAGAGTATAGCCATTCTCTCCCTGTGTAGTCTTTTATCCTTATTAATAATTGATTTTTTGCCCCGTGGAGGTGCTATTTTGGAATAATCAGAGTCTAACTTTGACTGATGGCTCATAGGCTTCTTCACAAGGCAAGTCAATATCCTGTCTTTTCTAGTGCCATTCCCAGATAAAAGATTAAGAGCTGAGATGGAACATCACAGTATTATTATTTTTTTTTTTACGCTCTCCTGCCCACCTTTATAAGCTGCACAAAAGCGTAATGTGTCTGTAAAACAGGAATTCTGACTAACAGTGAGGCAGTTTCTGCGGCGCAGTTCCAACTGAGCACAACTGGAATGAGGCAGGAGGACAACGCAGACAAAGCACCAGAGTTCCGCGTGCCTTGTGCTGCACACACGTATTGATGATGTTCGCCAGAGCCCCCGTGGAACAGCCACTGCGCAGCTCTGCCGTTGGACGGAGGGGCGGGTAACGCACAAAGGCAAT
Organism: Tetrax tetrax; assembly: GCA_009806455.1. Taxonomy (NCBI): domain Eukaryota; kingdom Metazoa; phylum Chordata; class Aves; order Otidiformes; family Otididae; genus Tetrax; species Tetrax tetrax. The sequence continues at coordinate 82,806 of WHYT01014740.1, read as the reverse complement.
GTGACTTAGTGACAGACAAAAGAGCTGGGTACAGGACTCAGAGTGGATTCCCTTGCTGCTGAGTCTGTTTCTTGTTCTAACTATTATAGCGATTCCTTTCACGGAGGAGTAAATATGTATGAAGCAGGGAAAGCAGCTTTCTAACATCCTTAAGCAGGCTATGTAGCTTTGGATCTGAGTGACTGACTTTCAATGGAATGACATGGGTATAATTGCAGTGTTGTATTCTGTAATGGGTATGAGAGAGGTATTTTTATGAAAGGTGCTATTAGAAAGAAAGCATCCAGTAATAATAAATTAACTGACTAGAGCAGATATCCCTCTGTGTAGGAGCTGCACCTGAGAAGCTGCGGCCTCCTCTGGAAATTTTCTGCGAGATGTTATCTAATGCTGAGTATGACTCTTCATTCAGAATGCCAACATCCAGACTTGCAAAGATATGGAGTATCCTCTCAAGAGAACAGTTTTGTACAGCGTTAATCAGCTCCCCTTTTCTGCTGCGATATATAGGGGACTGCTCTACGTTCCATTATGTGATTTTACTTCCCTCTCGTCTTAATCACTGATTTAATATGATCTTATGTGCAACTTTGTACTTCAGTGAACTGAGTTCTGGGAAGCTATCAATCCACCATTTGTTAAGTTAGTAGGAGTTTTGTTACAAACATCAAAGAAAGCCTAAGGAGTTTAGAGGCAGAAGCAGGATGAGTCAATGGTGTGCAAACAGAGTGGGAGCAAAGGACGACAAGTCTTACCAGGTGGTTTGAAGAAGACGAGAGAGCCTTGACTGGCTGCTGGCCCTCGCGTTCGTCCTCAGGAAATACTCCCAGAGAAGCCGTACCATTAGCCTTTAGCACAGTCATGAAACAAAGACTCTGCAGAGTTAGATTATTTCTTTTTTAATTCCCACAATAAAAGAATGCAAATTATTTAATACCAGTAACACGATCAGACCTTGAAAGTGTTCACCTCTTGGAGAATTGAAACCTGGCAGAGCAGACTGATGTGAAATTCTCTGAGCCAGCTGTAAAGCCCTGAAGAAATACTTTACCCAGCAAGAGTTTATGTCAAATGCTGGTGCACCACACTGAAAATAACAGGCATAATGCCTGTCCTAGGCCAGAGCAAGGTTGTGAAAACACATGCATCAAGAACTGCTACATTTAACTGACAACTACGGGGTTACAAAATCCCAGGAACAGAGCAAACTCTGTCCTCTGTTGCAATGGTGAACTAATGGGGTTTTGTTCTGTTGTGGAAAGGGGAGTCTGAACCGGTGTCTGCAGCCTTGCTGACTCTGAGGGCTAGGAAGGGTTTTGCGTTCCTACTGTGGGTTGGCAATTTTAATAAAAGGGAAACAAATGTTTGAACCTCTCTCATCATGCTAACTTGGCGTTTTTGTCAATGTGCTAACATGACATTTTTCTCAATGTTCACTCTTTGCAGGGTAACCTTATATGCTGAGTTCCTGCCAATGAAAGCCAGAGCAAAATGCATTTTATTAATAGAGGTGAGCAGGGTAGCTGTGCATACTGGTTCCTAGAGAGACAAATTCTGCAATTTGTTCCATCCATTCAATCCTACTGACTAAAATTCTCACACGTAGCTAACTTGATTGTCCAAGTTAGCGTGGAGCTGAGGTTGCCCCCGTACGCTAGTACTAGCTCAGGTCCAAAAGCAGCATAAAGACTTCATGTAACACTCCACTCTTTTTGTTGAATCTGCCTTTTTTTGCAAATTAACTTGCATCCACTTTACTGCTGTTAGCACAAGGAGGGCCATTTGGGTGTCACCTGGTTTCATGGTGAAATTAATCTACACCTCAGTAATGGATAGTGGAGAATTGACTGTTCAGTAAATGCAGGGCTAAATTCAGCTCCCCATGTTCAATCCAAATGTACCAAAGTCACAGAGAGCAGGATTTTGCCCTATAAATACTTCAAGACAAAATTTGCAGCCCTTTAATGGATGACGGATGGGTCAGAGAACAGTACTACTACTTGTCTGCATCAGGCAGTTTGGAAGGAGCATCCTTGTAGAAGACCTCAACAAACTGACACAGCTTCTCAATGCAAAACCAGTCTTCTAAGATAACTGCTGGCTAGTCCTACATTCAGTTGATTAATCTTTCGTAATTAGACTTCAGTAGGTGAATTACTCCTTTCTGTGTCACTTTTGTTCTGCCTCAGTTTGGCTGCCTCTGAGCAGCCCTGGGTTAGAAATATATTCTGAGCATTAAATAATGAGCTAAGTGGATTCATAATCTCAAAGAAAATAATCCTGCATGGGTAGGATATGCAAGAGGAAGCCAGCTCTGTTATTTGCTAAGGAGGTATGAATTCCTTCTTTCATCTACAGACCAAACTCTGTGGCTTTGGTAGCTTGGTTTTGGTAAAGAAAACAAATACCGTAAATCTCATCGTGGTACTGGGAATAATACCCATGGACAGATATAGTCACAGTCATTTTTCTTGGAAAACACCATGTGATGAGGCCATGCCTTGTGAGAAGCTACCTACAGTGAAACATGAGTCTCTAGAGAAAGTTGATGCTAGATTTTCAGAACTGAACATTTTAGCTTCTGTAACCTTTGAACAAATCCCCTTAAAATGTCTGGACTCTGTTTCCATGCAGTGGTGTGTATTTGAAATGTCTCTGGCATTTCTCTCTCCACTTGTCCCTAGCAAGCACATCTTGGAATGTTACAAAGAAGGAGGCCTTAAGAGCATTCTTGTTCTCATTTGTGGCTCTTTCTTTTCCCTCTGGCAGGTCTTCTGGGCCATTGGGACTGTTTTTGAAGTCCTCCTAGCAGTGTTGGTGATGCCCACTCTTGGCTGGCGGTGGCTTCTCATTCTTTCCGCCCTCCCGCTTTTGCTCTTCGCTGTCCTGTGTTTTGTAGGTATTCTTTCAAAGATTAACGCATGTTCCATCAGTCTATCACGTCTCTACCTGATCCTGTAAGCTAGTTGAAGGAAATTGTGACAGTTTTGAGCTCTATCTTGATGTCTTCTTTGAAAGATCTGAAATAACGACAAAAATGCTGTTGTTTCAACAGAGTGCTAGTAAAAACATTCCAGTGAGAGCTCTGTTTATGTGACTGTAATTGCTGGAGGACAATGGTGGGCTGGAATTTTGTGAAACCAAATCAGGCCTGGAAACCTCTCCAATTTAACAATTTGTTTCAACTAGGCTCAGTGGAGCCAACATTTTACTAAAAGCTGTTGCTATTTCCCTGATTGCCCTTTAGATTTTTAAATAATTTTGTAAAAAACGTAACTTTAAAAATTACTGTCTGCTTAAAAAATCAACGAAAATCCAGAGTAAAATCTGCATTAGAGCAGTTCAGATTCTAAAATAAGATGTATGTGAGTTTACCCTGAGCTTCAGTGCGCTATTAGCTAATACATTTGCCAATCACTCAATCTTCTCAAATATATATGTCCTTGACAGGTTGTTTAGCAGCTCTTATTATTCATTAGTCACTGTCATTGTTTTTCAGGAATACCTGCAGTTATACAGGTGCTGACATGTTTGTTAGCTCAAAAATGCAAATTTTGGAATGCCTAGAGCATCTTGTTGTCTGCCCTGGATGCTTTGCCTTTCCTACTGAGAAGGTATAATGTAAAAAACCTGCAAAAATGCCTAACATTTCTCAGGAATAAAACCCAGGTAACAGAAGGGAAAGATTTTAGACTGGAGTTCTGACTTTATGGTGAAAGCGGGGTTTTGCAGGTTCTTACAGCCTAGTGAGGAGTTTGACATTTGGCAAAAGATGGATCTCTGAATTGTTAAAGATTAGTTCTGCAATCCTTTGCTCTGTGAGTGGTCTGCTGGGGTCACTGAGGTTTTCCACTGAAAGCCCACAAAGAAGATCCCCAGTCTGTTTATTGCTGTGGTTTTGACATCATAGTGCACGTGCTCTGCTTCGCTCTCCTAGTGGCTGCCGGAAAGCGCCAGGTATGATGTATTGTCTGGAAACCAGGAAAAAGCAATTGCCACTTTAAAGCGGATAGCAACAGAGAATGGAGCTCCAATGCCTTTGGGAAAATTAATTGTTTCCAGACAGGTACGTACAGGTAACAGGCACATTTATTATGGGATACAATGAAACTGTGCTACATGCATATGTACTTTTATAAGCAAATAATCAAGGCTAAGTTTAATTTTAATGCCTCAACGAGTAATAAAAAAAATGAAAGATTGTCATATATGCCTCTTTCACAGTGAGGAACAGTTAGTTTCTCATTTTTATTTGCATGAAAATCCTGAAAGTGAAAAGGACCTTTACAGTGAGTATTGATGTTATTTAACCTCACTCTAAGACTCTGTTATTAAAGAAAATCAAACCTTGAGACCTCTGAAGAGCTCAGATCAGAACTGATGACACAAGATGGAATTTCTCACTTTAGCTGTACCTCCTGTTTAATCTAATCCTCGTTTTCTGGAGTGGGAAAGCTGCAGGCTCATATTCAGTCCTAATGCATGGAGTAACTCAGGCTGTTACTTCTGAGCTGCACGTTACTGTATGAATTATGTTAGGTTTTTTTTTCATTTCAGCTCTATATGGCCAACTTTTCAGCACCCCTGTCAACATATAAAGCAGTTCTGCATTTACAGAACAAAGAGCAGACTTTTATAAGAAAAGAAAGTTTCAAAGTTAGCCAGCAAGGAGGGACAGCAGAGGGAGATCTGGGGATTTGAACAACAGCAAAGTTGTAAAGCTAGGCAGGAGCCTGTTGGTAATGACAGCGTCTTACTAATCAGAGACGGAGGTTTGATTATCTAAGGTCTGGATCAGTGAGGATTTGTGCCTTTCACAAACGCCTGGTTCGGTCAGTGTAATTTTGATGGGCTGTGTGGGAGCACTCTCCAAGTTGTGGATGTTTTTGTTTTCAGGATGGAGTGGGAAAGTACATTTCCTTAACCACAAGTTTATGGGCTGAGCCCTCCGCTCCCTTTTTCTCAGAACCACTCAGTTACAAAGGGTCTGCTTGCAGGAGGGCTGCTTGTAGTTCCTTACTCTAGATCAGAAGCCCTGAGGGGCTGCTCTGATTTACAGGAGCTGGCTGTGGGCCACATGAATCGTGTGCCACCTGCAGATGGGTGAAGTTCTGCTCTACCTCTTCCCAGCCCCACCTTGTTACGACAGATTTGTGGAGGAGTACTGTGCCCAGTGCATGAACTGGTTTTGATAACATTATGCTCCTAGACAATTCCCCTGGGGAGAGGAATTCTTTACTTGGATCCCAGCTCCAGGATGGCTCTTCCAACCTGAAGAGCCCTCAGCTGAAACCAAGCACTCATCCTGAGATACCCTGAGTACATAGTACTGTGTATTGTGTTATCCCCTGCCACCGTGTGTCCTCCAGTCCAGCACCAGTGAGTGCCCTGATGATCTGATTCCACTTGTTTTCAACAGGAAGACCGAGGAAAAATGAGGGACCTTTTTACGCCCCATTTCAGATGGACCACATTGTTACTCTGGTTTATATGGTAAGTGGGAAAATAAATGGCTCAGTGCCAGCACAATTCTAAATGGTTTTTAATGGAGGTGTTTTACAGTATCACTAAAATACAGAAACTTCCTCCTCAAAAAAAAAACCCCAACCTGTATTGATTTGTAATTTATTAAACCACCCAATCACTACCATTCTCAATCTAATTGCCCTTTCATTTTCTAAATGCTGATAGGAAATAGCTCTGAGGTAGCACTCAGTGGAAGTCCTCACACAGTAGGTTCAATTTTGATTCATGTTGTTTATTATAGGTTTGACCAGCTGAGACTCTCATTTTCTTCCTTGCAGGTTTTCCAATGCTTTTTCATATTACGGGTTAGTTTTATTAACTACGGAGTTCTTCCAAGCAGGAGACGTCTGCAGCAGTGAGTACTAGTCCATCTTTTCTTTTTAAATATGCCCTGTTAAGTGGTGGGATATCTTCTATTAGATCACCTTCTGCTGTTGGTTTGGAAAGGACTGTGGCTGCCAGCCTGAATTTTAAGGCATCCACTTAAAGGGTTACTTATTTAAAACATTTTTGATAGACTGATCCTTGTCTCCTGCACAATGCAGAGAGGTCCTGCAGTGTCTCTGAGCCCAAAATGTAAAACAGCAAGGCAACCTTCAAGGGAGACCTGTTGGAAAAAATATCTGTTCTTCTTGAGAAAGAAGTCATCGAATGAATGCAAGTTTTCAGATCTGACAGGCCTAATTAGTTCTGAGACAGACATAACTGCTGCTGTGGAGCTCCCAGGTTCTCAGATTATGTAGACCTACTGAGAAAAAAGAAAATTGTGGGAAACCATCACCCTTTTTGTTGCAGATTTTTGTGTTTAAAAAAAAAAAAAAAAAAAAGTGCTTTAACTGCATTAAGAAGAGGCTTGAAAAGTTTGATTCCCCAGGGGAGGCATGATTATATTCAGAACACTTGTAATTAGGGAAAACTGCCTGATAGTTGGAAAATTGTAGAAAGAGGATGAGTGGTACTGGGAGAAGACACAGATCCCAAGCTTGTGCAATAGTGTATTAGCTATTTGAGAGGTCTAACTCTGGTTAGCCTCCGCAAGGGAGCATGCCTCCTTTAAAAATACTTGTTTTCACAAAGGCACGGTATTATTCGGTACTCTCAAAGTATGGATGAAGTGTTAGTATCCTAATTTATGTAGGGAGAAATTGAAGGTTGATGTTAATTCTGGTCAGTGTCATGAGCCCTGGACTGAAAAATACCTAACCTGTAGAGCTGGTAAGGAAATGTAAGTTTTCATTCTGATAGTGGTGGTTGCAGAGGTAAGACATCCTGCCACAAATAAGATTATAAACTGTTCAGTTTCAGCTACATCTTCCAGGTGGAACATACCTGCTGTGCTGCAGGTTCTTTTCAGTACATCCCTTCTATCAGTTCCAGCAGTAGGAGTGATAAAGACAGAGCAGGAGTAAAGGAAGGTAAGCAGAGAAGAGATTACTTAAGATATATTAAATGTTGGGGTTTTTTCTTTTTCCTCCCCCAGTATCCAGTAGAAGGAAAGAAGTTAAAGCAAAGTGCAGCCTGACCTGTGAGTATCTGACAGAGGAAGACTACACTGATCTGCTCTGGACAACGCTGTCAGAATTTCCTGGTGAGTGGCAATAAGAAGCCCCAGTTCAGCACTGCCAGTGGCTCTGGTACGAGTGACTGGAACGGGCTCTGGTACGAGCGATGAAATGGGCTCTTCTGGCTGGCCTAATGCCAATGTTTCCTGCAGCACTGGAGCTCCTTGCTTGGACTACTAGATATATGCAGTGCACACAGTGGCTGTAGCTCTCTCCGCTGCCCATGCGATCACTGCGGATAAAATCACTAGTAATTGCTTTGTGAAGCTGTAATGGTCCGTCGGACTATGGATTCCAGCCAAGCAACATGGTAGGCATTCAGAGGAGGAGTAACGATTAAATCAAAGGGGCAGAAACACTTGAACTTTTATCCGTAAAGGACTTTCCAGAGCTATTTTAAAAGGTTCATGGGTGTCGTGAATCAACAGAGAACTTGCTCCCTAAAGCTCTGTGTCATGATTTTCAGTCGATTCCAATGAGCAGCCTGACACAGGACAGGCAAGAGACTGTGTAACAGCCTTTGTTTCTTCAGGTGTAGAAGGTGATCTCTCAGTATTAATCTGTTTGAAATAATACTGGGAGGCAGTGGTCAAATTATTTTCACTGTTCTGGATAAATCCTGAAAGAGAAGACACTTAACTGGTGAAAAGTTGTAAGTCTGTGACTGGTAAATATGCATAGTTGCTACCTAAAAGGAGGGCTGTCCTGCATAACAGTCATTGTGGGAATGATGTCAGTGGACAGTGGACAGAAAAGAGAGTATGTGCTCTTGGACTGATGTTATAGCTGAAAAGACTGCTTTGATCCTGACATGGGCAAGGTAGGAGCAAGAAATATCTCTGAATATGACACTGGCAGCTCTGATGCTTGGCTTGCTGTGAGTCGGCTTTTAAAAGGATCTGGAAAAGTTGCATAAGAGAGCATACTTAACATTGGGAGACTTGCAGAGCTTGATCTGTTTCCTTTATCAAAGAGCAGGTGAGAAATAATTTGATGGCAGCATATAAATAACACAATGGAAAGAAAATACTAAGTTCTAAAGAGCTCTTAAGTCTCACAGTAGGAAGAATAGCAGGGTCAGAATGGTCACAAGTTGAACAAAAGATGTTCCAACGAGACATAAGGCATTTTTAGCCTTCACGCTGGTGACAACTGCAATAACCCGTGGTTAACAGGTTGATTGCTCAGTTCCCTTGCTCAGTTCCCAACAGTCAACTTGTCTCCTTCTACAGGTGTGTTAGTAACCCTGTGGATTATTGATCGGATAGGCCGCAAGAAAACCATGGCCCTGTCCTTTTTTGTCTTCTCATTTTGCAGTCTTCTGCTGTTTCTCTGCGTTGGAAGGTAAGTAAAACACGGTCAACAACTGGTATATGTGATTCATCCCTGTTCTCTCTTGATTATGGCAGGAGAACTGGAAGTGGTGGTTTGAAAAGCCGTGAGAAGATCGTGCTCAACTGGAGAAAGAATTAAGGATGGTGTTAGGTTTTCTCAGCAGAGTTTGGAAGGAAACTAAAAGAAGCAGGAGTGGAGAAATGCTTCACTATAATCTTACGGACAGAGCAATCCAAAGGGGAAACTGAGAGCTTATATCTGAGTAGGAGGTAACCACTGGGCAATTTTTCAGTCAGATCTGATGCCATGAGCCTCAGTGGCTGGTTCACATACTGCTCTCTGCCATTCATTACCTGTGTTTCCCCAGGCTGACTGTACCAGAGCAGTGCTTCACAGCCAAGGCCGGTCTCTGCCTCCCGTTCAGCTGCTCTGACTGCTTCCCTTGTCATGGGCTCTCCGCGGTCTGAGTGCTATGGCACAATTGCGCGAGAAGCAGTGGGCACAGACTGGCACGACCTCAGAGTTGTGTACAGCCTGGCTGCTGGAGCCTGATGCTGCCTTTGCAGATACACGGGGCCCGACTTTCAACAGAACTTGGGTTCCTACTTTTGTATTGATCAGTACCTCCGTGCAGATTTTCCAAAGAATAAGTCAGCTGGCAGCTCTGCCCTTGAATCTTAACGGTACCAGATTTCCAGCTGAGCTCTGAGAGTCTGCCTCTGGCTGCATCTGGCCTTCATGCCACAGGCATGCGACAATGTCTGCACCTTGGGGCTGACAAACAAGAAATGGCCTCACAGCCAGAGGAGAACTCTCTGAATTGAAACATTTTCAGGCACTGTACAAAACCCTGTAGTACAGAAACCTTGTCGTAAGAAGCCTTACAAAGTTGCAGGTATCCAGTCACTACCTAGTGCAGGAAAGCTGCACTCTCGTTTCCTTCTCATGTGTGCCATTAGTACCACTCACAACGTGGAATATGTTTTTCTTATTTAGCTAAGCTTAGGCCTTCGCTGCTTATTTCAGTAAGCCACAGCTGTCGGTTAGAATGAATACACTTAGAAAACTGATGTAATTGTGGGAATGCAGATTGTTTGGCATCATTGTTATATGAAAGGTCCAGAAAAAATACAAAGGGTTCATTAAAAAACAAAAGAAATCGTTCTAACAATTTAGCATTTTTGTTGCACTTGCCTCCAAGTTAAACAAACAGATTGTTCAGAACAATCCCAAACACTGCTCTCCTTTTTATTCTCACAGAAATGTTCTTACTGTGCTGCTCTTCATTGCAAGAGCTTTTATTTCAGGAGGATTTCAGGCTGCTTATGTTTACACTCCTGAGGTAAGGGGGTTGTTTTTGTAATGAGAATGTTTAAGGGGAGTGAGAACATGGTGGGAAAGCCATCTTTATGACCTCTTCACAATGGACCTTACCCCAGATACGAGTTGATGATCTCATTGTCATTGTCTAACAGAACTTGCTGTAGTACTGCTTATTAATTTCCATTGATTTAGGAGACTGGAGGGAAGAGAACTTCCCGGTAGCATTAATGGGCTGATGCTTTGTTCGCAGGTTTATCCGACAGCCACACGTGCTTTGGGCCTGGGAACGTGCAGTGGAATGGCCAGAGTGGGAGCCCTCATAACCCCGTTCATTGCTCAGGTAAAATCCCTTCTTCTGAGGCTGAAGGCGCAGGAAGGTGGGGGAGAACCTGCTTTTTGCTGTGAGGGCCAAACCAAGGGCAATCTGTGCACGATGCGTTGAAGGAGGGCTGTTGTTGCCTGTTTGTTGAGGAGAGTTCAGGCTCATCTCTGAATTTACCTCTTGCTCCAGAGGTCCCTACGATGGGGGCTAAATAACCAAGAGGTGGGCTGCTGGCTGGATTGAGGGCACTTTGGAAGCCACCACCGGGAGGTGGGATTTGTGAGAGGCAGGGAGTTTCTGTGTGTGGTGCAATGCCACCTGTCTGCTGCTACCTTAGTATTTATACTTATTTCTGTGATAGGGCTCAGGGATACTGTTTTGTGTTTTCTGTTTTTTTTTTTTTTTCTGCAGGTGATGTTGGAATCTTCGGTCTATTTAACGCTGGTGGTTTACAGCGGATGTTGCCTGCTGGCCGCTGTGGCTTCCTGCTTCTTGCCCATTGAAACAAAAGGCCGTGGCTTACAGGAGTCCAGCCACAGGGAATGGGGACAGGAGATGGTTGGGAGAGGATCTCATTCCCCAGGAGTCACCAGGTCAAACTCTGGATCACAGGAATGATGGGACATCAAGAATGAATGATGCGAGCAAGGTCTCTTTCACAAAAGAAAATCCAAACCTAAAGAGTAGAAAGCTGACCATACTGTCACTGCCAATGTCACGTGTCAACTGCAGGAACTTTTGGGTTGAACCTAAGCAAATTGTGTCTCCGCTGCTCTTTGCTCACACTCATAAAAACTTTACTTCTGTGGAGAGGCATTTGATCCAGATACCACTCGAAGTTTCGCAGGAAGGGTTTTTTTTAAGTCTGTTGTGCTTGCATGGTCAGCTCTTCAGCTTAAAATGTCCCGTGCCAAGCAAATAGCTAACTGAATGCAACTCAGTATAAGCTGTAATTAAAATAATGTACTCTTGATGCCTAAAAACAAAAGATTCATATTTATTGTGTACCTGGCATAGCACACGGTGGATTCCATACACTACAGAATAGGTTTTATGAATTAGATGCCTGCCTTGCACTTTTTAGCCATCAACAACCACAACAAAATGTGACAACAGCAAACCAACCAGTGCTTTCCCGTTCCCCTGCTTATGGGTTCTCTTCCTTGAGAACTGACAGGCACCGATTGCTTGGAAACGATTTTCAGAACGTTTCTCCCACCCAAGGCGGGTAGTCTGAGTCAGCGAGGAGCGGTGTTTGTGGCAGAGATGGAACCTTACGTAAGAAGTGTAAATCCTCATGGTTTGGAGCAGAATTTGACTTCTCTAACATTGCCAGAAACATTGAGCACTCTGTCTGTGGCTTGGTGAAGACTGCTTCAGCTGTCCTGGTGTCTCTTTGTGCGCGGAGATGCACGCTGTGGTTTTCTGCATGGGTCCAGGTATGTTTCTGCTCAATTTGCCTGAGTACGTTCTCGCCGTGGTGTAGCCAAAACCTTTGACAAAAATGCCTCAGTCTGAACAGCTGCAGGTCGCAGTTTGGATGGAGCTGCTTTCAGGTGTCTCCCAACAGAAGGTGGCCTCCTGACAGCTGGGCAGAACTCTTCGATAGCTGCTGATTGTACATGGGCTGCAGCGTCAAGCTGCTGACAAAGGAATGTAGCTGGCATCACGTCGTAAATGAACAAAAATCACAGGAAGAGACAAACTGCTGTCATCCTTAGGTGAGGAACTTCACTCCTTCGGCTGGAGCTCCTCGAGGGTGGTGATCCTGCTCTTGTCAGAGAATGTAACGGCGTTCAGGTGAGGATTCATCCGGTTTGTCAGAAATCTGTCACTGTGCAGGAAGTGAGGTTTCAGAGTCTACGGATGTGCAGCGAGGAAACGCCTAAGGAAACTGGGACGTGTCTCATCCACGTCTCGGTTGATTTTCAGGGTTCCGGACTAGGGAACACACGACCAAATGTGAGATGGGCTAAATGCTAGTCACTATTGTGGGAAGCAATACATTTTTATAGTGTGTGTGGTCAGTTGTCTCACGTAAACATAGGTAAGCGTGCAACAAATTCTTGCACAGTAGAATATTTTAAGTATTTTGGGAAACAGGCCCCTTCCCTGTGGGGCCAGAACAGGTCACTGAGTCCCGATTTGCGTGCAATACAAGTGAACACAGTTGAGGTTCAGCTTTCACTTCGGGTTTTACGGCACTGTGGTGCAGGATAGTGCTCCAGGACGTGTTGGGCTGTTTGTGTGTAGCACTGAAGGAAAATCAGAAATGGGTAATTCCTTAAAGAAACTGACAAAACTCAGACTAATAAAAAAAGACCAAAGAGGTTATTGATACTCTGTGTGTGGGTATCTTCTGCTGGGAAAAGTTAAGGTTTGACAAGGCACCAAAATGTCTGTGCATTTGTGTACCACTCCGTGAGGGTGACTGCAGTGGAAGACTCCAGACGTGGTTGGTCTAACCAGGCAAACTTTCCTTTCCACGAGGAAACGAAAATGCAGTTCAGCTCGCGGGGGATCCCACTTCAGATGTGGCTGAGACACAGAGCCGCCGTGTCTGTTCCAGCGGCTGTCGCTGTGTGCCGGTGTGGTTATCTCCGTCTGCTCTCTCTGTACCCTGCGTGCTCAGTTCCAGCCAGCTCACGTTCCGGTCGATCCCCAGCGACCGGACAGGGCTCTCACAGCGCTGACAAGTCATTTGTTTTCACCTCCTGTCAGGCTGCAGTTGGGTAATTCTCCCGAACGCGCTGTGCTGCCTCAGAGACGATTGTTTCCCTTGACCTGTCCCTGGACAGGACACCGGCAACGGGTTGAGATCAGATCTTGGACCACGCGCGTGACCAGCAAGCGAGGAAACCCGCTTTGCCTTTGCGTAGGTTGGGCTGTTAACCCTTTGTTGACAAAGGGTTAACATCTACCATCTTCTTCCTCCTGCTGGTGAAGGCACTTGAGAGCGTGCCAGTCCACACCTGGCAGGAGCACATCTGGGCGCGTACGTCTCTCTTGCCGCATGGGCGAGCCGTTAGCTGTGTTTACATCAGGTGCCCACCCCAAACTGGATGGCCCCTAGGAGAGCTCAGCGGGGAGTAAGCCTGCGCTAGGAGCAAGAAGGAATACAAAGCACGTGAAATCCGCGGCTGAAGGAATGCCACCTTATAGCCTAGCTGCTGAGTTTGTCTGTTGTTGAGCGCCTTTAGTTAAAGTTCTGCTTTTCCAGTGTTAATGTTCATCTATCGCTTCGTTTTTTGAGTCGATATTCAAGTTTTAAAGGAGGCAATGGCTTCAACGTGTGCATTCAGAGAGTTTTAGGTGAAGTATATACATCTCATAGATTTGCACATATGTATACTTCAGAGAAAATATTTCCCAGGTTAAGATTTATAGCTAATACGAAACCTTATGATGCTGTTGAGTAGTTCACTTTTAACCTCTGACAATTACAGCATTAAAAAAAAAAAAGAAGGTATTTTGGCTTTTCACCTTTTACAAACTCTGCATTGAAAATGTGTATCATGATCTAAACGCCAAGACTGGTCCTGCTGAGCCATCTTCATGCTCTGGGTCTTTGCTTAGAGACAGGGATGCCTAAAGCATGATCCAAAGCTCGCTGGAGTCTGGAGAATCCCCATGGATACTCGTGGCCTTTGGATCGGCGGAGAAGGGGACGACAGGTAGGAGCCTGCCACAGCTTATCCCGCCTCACTGGAATCTGTAGGAGCCAGCTGGGCACTGAAGAAGCTGAGTTGAGGTTTTGCAGGTCCTTGCGTTGTCGTCAGTAACGGAACGACGTTTTCAGATTGCTCACTGAAAACCTGCAGATCGCTTGGCTGATACACAACAGCCTATAAATAACCACACGTCATATTTTGTTAATATGGCAACACCACTGATGTATAGAATAAGCTTCCCAAGATTGTTTTACACACTCTCAAGTATTTTTCACTGACAAAGGAGTTAATGTAGCTAGTTCATTTAAAACAATAAAGTGAGATAATTTTGAAGCAGAACAGTGGGGTGCAGAGATTTGCTACCTGTCCACTATATCAATGTGCAAAGCTGGTGTGGGAAAAATAATTCTCCAAGTGTGCTTTGATGGGATGATTTAGTGTTCCTAAATGCTTGCCGAAAGGACACTGAATGTTTTCCTGTGTTTGAATGTACAGTTTCTAAGCTGGACACATTTTAATGTTTAAAACCTTTGTGTATATCAAGCTTGTTGTAAAATACTCCCTTTGTTCCCCTGTTCCTGATGCAACGTTGGATAGTTTAATTCCACACTAGATATTTTACGTTAAACAAATAAATAGTTTTTTCAGTATAAACGCTTCTGGTTGTTCTGTGGGACTTTTACAAAGGGTTGGGAACTTTACCAGTTTTTTCTCCTGACGTTTGGAGATTTGAGATACAGGCTGCTCTGTGGGCTCCACTGCGCGGGGGCTCAGCGCTTTCAGATCTGACCCGTGTGTTTTGTGCGTTTGGACATAACAGTCACAGGTAACCTGACAGATAACTACAGCTGAATATTTTTTAAATGATTTTAAGATCTTTAGTCGTTTTTTGCATTTCATTCAGCCTGGGCAATGCAAACCAGCCAGTTGTGCTCCCTGCCTCTGGGTGATTTCCAGCGATGCCTTTAACGCTGCTCACAAAGCCGCGCTGGGAGGAGGCGGCTTAGCGCGTGTCTGGACTTCAGGGCCGAGAGGGCTCCTTCTGCTTATTTACTTTTTGACATGAACTTTTATTTTACCGATCTCGTTTTTATAAACTGTAACTCAGTGCATAACCCCGACTGCATTCCTCCGCCCTTTAAATGATATTCCTACTTTGCTGCCCAGTAATTTACCGACGTAAGGTCCCTCAGGTCTGAGTCAGGATGACTAACGATTGCAAACACTTCTCGTGCTAATACAGCGCTGCGTTCTCCTCTCAGCGTGCATTCCTTCCTTCTCCCAGCTCGGGCAGCCGTTGGCAGTCCCCTGGGATGGAGAGCCTTATTTCTGGGAACGGGAACAGCTGGTAACTACGGATTTGGATCGCGGAAGCGATGCTGAGGGAGAATATTCATTCTTCTGTGCTTTCTGTGAACTGTTTGGCGTACTCAGCCGTTTCTAAGGCTCATTCTGTTTTCCAAAATGCCAGAGCTGCTGTTTGCTTACAGAGGATAACTTTCCTGATACTTGATGTGTTTCCAGCTTTGTTCTGTGTCACAGGCAATCGTTGTTGAGGACTGGGAGTTCGTAAAATGTGCTGATGCTGCCCGCTGGAGATGGCGTTTTGTGCTTGTCAGGGAAGTACGTGCCGTAGCTGTCCAGGCGTCCCACTGACCCTTCCCTTCCCCTCGCCGCTCCAGTCTCACGACTTCTCTGTCCCAGAGCATCTCACCTGTGGCTGCCAACAGGGTGAAGCTCCGTTCCCGTTGCTCTACTCTCAAAACACAGCGATCAGCTGAGCTACAGGAGAGTGTCCCAAATGTTTCTGTGCGGGAGCTACTAACAGCGCGTAATTTCACGCCGTGGTATTTCAGGTTTGTTTGTCTGCTCAGAACCTGAAGTGACGGCTCTTCCTCCTGCAGGATGCAGTGTTTGCAAAAAATGTGTGGGGAGACACAGGATTATTGGCATATTTCAACAGAATTAGCATTTGAGACCCTATCCATGCCATTACTAAGAACAGAAAGCATCCCACACAAGATATTTGAAAATAATCTTTATTTGCACACATATTAAATTGTAGCCATTTAGAAAATGAGCAAAATTAGACTGCAAATAAAATTCCACCTCTAATCATTTCTGTTTGTTTTCTAAAAGCTGTGTTGGATCACGGGGCAGCTGCTCCTGTAGGCTCCAAGATCAGCAGAACCACCTGCTTATTGCAAGGGATACAGCGATTCGCTGCACCCCTGCTAATCCAGCGTAGCTCTTCTGAAACCAGACAAGTGGTTCTGGATTCACAGCGGTGCAAACGGGAGAATATGGTTCTTAACATCTCGTATTCGGAACCAGTGAAGTCCAGGGGGTGCTATTTCACGGAACCCCCAATCGAGGGCGTGCTATTTCACGGGATGCTATTGCTCCTGAAGCGCTATCGCAGGCCATTAGGTTTAGCATTAATCCACGGTAACTTTTCTCCAGCTATTGTTCTCTTTGTCCTATCCTTCTCTTTATTACACACATTCTTTGAACGTGGCTGTCATACATCAGGTGAGCTGCCAGATAAAGTGGGAAACCCTGTTGATGGACAGACTGGACATGACAGGGGCTCCTGGTTCCCTGTCTCTACCTTTGTTTCTAAGCCCATTGCAGAGGTGCCTCAGCTGCCAGAAAGAGCAGGCTCTGCAACGCACACCCGCGCCCCGCTGCCTCCCGAGGACGGGCGCTGCTCTGGCCTGGCCCGTGCCGTAACCCCACAGCAGCCAGCAGAGCTCCTGTCACCTCTGCTGCGGTGGCAGCGGGACAGGGCTGGCCTCAGCAACTCCGTTCTGCCGTCGAGTGACAACCAGGACGCAGAAACAACCACCGCTGCCGTAAGATGTTGAGGAGCATGCTGGCTGCGGCCAGGAAAGGAGCACTTTTCGTGGGACTGTTTCGAACCCGGGCGCCTGGGAGGTAAAAGGAGCCCGGCTGCACTGCAGCGTCTCTCCTTCACTGCACGTGCATCGCAAAGCAGGCTGATGAGCTGTTTCTGGCACACGGAGTCAGAGGCAGAGAGAAGCTGCAGCGCAGATGAGTAGGAAACAGCTGGCTTCTCCGCAGAGGACAGTGGGCCGGGCGCTTGGAGCTGGGCGCGGGACAACTGAGCCTTTGGGTTTGAGGCTGATGCTTCTCGACCATTCAGCACCTGCTCTGTGATGGTTTTTTGAGCAGGAAAGACACAGGGCATGGAAAAATCGGCCAAATTCAGAACAGTACATTGGGTCTCCAGCAGCGGCACTGAACACCCCGAAAAGGCAGACCCCCCCGGAGCTGTCCCCAACTCCTTGGGGAGGCACAAGCCACCCCAGCCAGCTCCTCGCCCAGCTGCTGCCCCGGCCACGTCTCACGGCTGGAGGAAACGAGAAACCCGAGGGCCCGTGGGAGTTTTAGGGAGGAGAACAGCTATTTTGTGTACACTCTCTGCTATATATAGATCCTGGCAAGCACATGGGGCTGGAACATGTTGCTTTTGTTGCTAAAAACATTATTTGGAAAGCCCATTTTAGGCAACCACTGCTGTCTATCGCCAGCTACACTAACCAGGTGCTGCAGACCCGTGCTCTGTCCTGGCATGAACGTAAGGAAAGCTGTTGTAACCGCAGCACGTGCTTTTGGAGCTCTGGTTGCTTCCCTGGGAACTTCAGGGCTTCTTCCTACTAAGGAGCTTTTGTCTCCTGGGGGAGCTTGCAAACCTAATGACACGCTGGGTGTCGGAGCGGGCAGTGCAGGTGGCACCAGCTCCGTTTCCGATCCCGTCCCGTGGTGCAGACGAGCTGCAGGGGCTGTCAGGCTTTCAGCTGAACCCTGCCTGCCCTGGGCAGATGGGTCCCGGGGACAGAAGCGCACCGTGCCATGGATAATGTCCGTATTTTAAAGCGCTTCCTTTAGGCAGGTTGTGCAAGGCTGGGGTGAGGGAACTCAGCCGCCTGGAAAACGGCAGCAACCTGAAAATGAGACGCTACGAGGCGGTGTGGGAGCTGGCAGGAGGGCGGCACGGCCCGCGTCTATCGCTGTGCTATTTGCATCTTTCTGCTGTGATTTCTAAGCGGCGGCTGTCACGCTAATCCTGGGTGAGCGGGCGCCTCACAAGCGGGGCTGCGGCGGGCCGGCCGCCTGCCTCTCCTGCAGGATGTTCCCAAGGAGCCTGGCCGCTGCCATGGCACAACCCCAGTGGATGGTGATCCCGAAGCCGCCGTGGCCGTAGTTGTGTATCACCTGGGGAGGAGAAGAAGGGATCGGCGCTGGGGAAGCCGCGCTGCAGCCCTCGGGGGAGCTAAGGGCAGCAGGGAGCCACGAGAGGGGCTGGGAATGGGCTTAGGGTCCTTGGATCGACCCTTGATCTGGGAGCTCCTGGTGCACAGCTCAGCCACCCCCTGCTCCTTCCCTCCCTCCAAAAACCGCCGGGCAGGAAGGAGAAGCTCCGCACGGTCCCGTGTGAAGAGGTGCTGTGTGAGGGCGCAGCACAGCCGGCACACCAAAACTCCCATTTCTCCTGTCTCTCCAGAGAGAAATGAGCAGTGCAAGGCAATTCAAAGAGCCGCTGCCCTGGGGAAGTTTTACGCTTGACGCCCAGCTTTACCTACACAGGGGCAGCTGAATTTTTCGGAGCCCCACAGCAGGCGCAGCCCCGCCAGCGTCCCTCTGTGCCTTCGCCAAGCTTCATTTCACGCCGCTGCTGAGCTTTGAACCAGAAGAAATGTGGAGAAGCCCAATCTTTTGCACCAACAACGTGGTGTCAGTGCTGGAGGCCCTGGGCTTTTTATTAACAACTGCGTGCTGGGTTTTATTACAGGGGGACACAAAGCTCACGTACACAAGGACTCCCAGCAGAACCCACGCTATAAATGCTGGCACCAAAGCGTGGTTCGCCTGTTCCTCGTGTGGTTCTGGCAGCAGCAGAGTCCACGCCAGAGTTTTTCTCCCATATGGGTTTTTTTGAGGTCTATTAATCTCCAGCTGCAGGTTTTCCTTTGGCAGGAGCGCTCCCTGCCCACTCTGCCCATAAAATCCATCAAAACTTAATATCTTTGACGCCTGTCTCCGACACTGGGCTGAACCTGGCTCACGGATTCACGCATTATCAGAGGGGAGAGGGAGCGAGGAGCGAGGGCCGCGGGGCGGCGCGGTGCGGGCTGAAGGGCAGCGGCGTTAGCTGGGTGTCGGTGCTGCGCTGCGGCGGGCACGGTGAGTGACGCACAATTAGCGGGGTGGGTAACGGCGCTGGGCATCCCGGGGCCGTGCACATACCTCTGCCTGGCAGTGCCCGTGGCGGATGCTCTCCCGCTCCAAGCGAACCCGAGGGCGCACAGGTCTCAAGCCGCTCCACTCCTCTACAATCTTTGCCTCCTGAAAGTAAAACCCCATCAGCGTCTGCGCAGCCGTTCTCCAAACGACAGCCAGCTGTCACCCCAAGGACCGCACGAAGCCACCCGTCAGACGCGGGATCCTGCCAGGAGCTGGGACAGAGGCTCCCCCGGCCCCGCTGCCGCACTGCGACCGCGCAGAGCCATTTCGGATGGCAGCCCGCACACGGCCAGCCTGCGGCAGAGCCGGCGAGGCAAACCGCCCTGCCAAAGCCCCGCGCTGCCTTTCTGCCAACCCAGGGCGCGACGGCAGCGTCAGGCGGGGACCCGAACCGGCCCTGCCACGCGCCAGCCTTTGGTGCAGCAACACCGAGATCCAGGGGGACACCAGGACCAAAGGGCTGGGACGTCCCAAAGCTTTTGTTCTCCATTTTTACCAGCTACATGAGCCGTTATATTTTCCTACAAACCTTGTCCCAAAAGTAAGGCCAGCCCCTGGCCCTGCCTGTCGATCAGCCCGAGTTGTGTGTGACAGTCACGGCCAGGCACGCACAAACACCGAGCTGTGCCACCTCCCCAGGATTTAATGGGTTTCTCCTCAGCATCCTTCGCCGGCGGGCTCAGCGGCGCCCGAGCGGCTGGGCTCCCCGTGCCCCCTCCCTCCCACATCCCGGCAGTGGGCACTGCGCGGGGGTCACCCACCCGGAGAGCGGGGAGCAGCCTGCAGCAGTTCTCCCAGATGGTTTTGTGATCCTGGGTGCTGTTTTCTTCGCTCCAGTTGCCATGCTGATTGATTCCTCCCAGGACCGCGAACTCGCTCCTGCACCCAGAGCCGAAGGAGAGAAGCGGTGGTGAGCATCCCTCGTGGACCAGCACGCCGAGGGACTCTGCGTGCCTCTGATTTATGGACCCCGCTACGCCCTGAGCCCACATCTTCCTCCCGGAGAAACGCTCACGCCAAGCAGGCGAGAGCGGTGCATGCGTGTTTGCTTATGAGCAACTCATCCATTAAATCCCCTCGGCACCCCGAAGGCCGTGCTTGGGAAAACCCAACAGCTCATTTTGTCGTCCACCAAACAGCTCTGCGCCCACCCCGCTGCGGAAGAGGGTTGGAAGGTAGGGGATGCTGCGCTGGGGAACACAGAGGAACAGATCGCCGCCCCAAATCTCCCGTGGGTTAGCAGAGGAGAAGGGAGAGGTTAGGGCTGGGGGGAGCTGGAGGTGGCTGGACCTTTCTAAAACCTTGCAGGAGCCCTGGGAAGCACAAGGACAAAAAGATTCTGAGCTGCCGAGCTCTCTGGCGAGGAAGAGGTGGGTGCTGGAGCCGGCCGTGACCTTTGGGAGCCAGCCCGGTGCCCAGCTCAAGCTAAAACAACCAGAGGGACAGGAATTCGTGTGTGGCTGGGGCGGTGATCAGAAATCACTGGGAACACTTGGCCTGGGGGCTGTGAGCGTTCGAAGCCCCTGTTTACAGATGGCTTATTGCCCAATCCCGAAATATTCGCACCGCAGGAAGTGCCAGAAATGCAGCAATAAGGTTTTCCCCTGGGATTCCTCCTCGGTCCTCGCAGGGAGCCCTGTGTGGGTGCTAAGCGGGGGCTCGGCACGGGGGTTTGCTGTCACCTGCCAGAGCCTGCCTGGCCCGCTGCCACCTACCCCGGGATGACGTACGGCGAGTTGTAGATACCGGATTCGATGTCGTGAGTGATGATGAAATGTTTCACCCACGGGGCCAGCACCTGGGAGACAGAGGGGAGACAGTCAGGGAGAGGCAGCAAGCGGGGTCACCGGCTCGGGGGGCAGCGGGAGGGACGTGGGCAGCTCAGCGAATGCGGTTGTTGGGGTCTGCACTCTGCCTTCTGCCCAGGCTCCGCGTGCACCGCAGCGCCTGCGTCCCAGGGAGATGGGAGGGCAGGCAGGCATGCGGAGGAGCTTCCCACCTGGCGTGAGTCTGTGTTTCCCCAAATAAATCATCCTCTTCTCCCAGGGATTTTATGTCTTTCTATTATTGGAATTATGCCTCTGGCCTCCCCACCTTCACCCGATGGAGACTTGGGGCATCCCCACAGCTGAACCAGGAACAGGATCCAGGATTTCTGCTCCGCATCCTCCCCCAACACAGGAGGGTTTTACAGGACTATTGTTTGCTGGGAATCAGGATCTGATCCCACTCTGGGTCCAGCATATCTCATCAGGTGGCTAATGAATGGCTCCTCCGGAAAATAGAGGGGGGACACAAGCCCTGCACCCTCCTCACCTTTATGACCTGTCCCCGGCCGGGCTGTAGCTCGGGGTCGGGCTGCAGCTCCCCCGCACGCACCCCGGTGCAGTTTATGACAACGTCCACGCCCTGGGCAAACATCTGGCGAGAGACAGAGGCGGCGCGGTGAGCACGCACGCAGCGATGCTTCCGAGGGCACTGCCCACGGGGGGCACGAGATCCCCGCGTCAAAGCCAAGCCAAGCGCTCGGCCCGAGGGTCTGGTGACGGATAAACCGTAAGGGCCGGACGCGGGCATCGCTTCCCCGGCACGGCTCCTGCCGAGAGCCCACGTGTGCCGGCAAGGAGGATGTTTGTGGTTCACGGGGAAGCCGTGCTGCCGACGCTTGGCCGCACCTTCGCTCAGCGCCGGCCAAATGCGCGACCCCGTCCCCTCCCAGCCCAAAAGCCGTGCCCGCCCTGCCCCGGCTCGACGGCGCCACTCACCTCCTGGAAGGATTCGACCTTCTTATGGAAAAACTTCACTCCTTTCTGCGTTAACCTGAGGAGAACCAGTTCGTTTGTTACCGGCAAATTAAAAGCAAATGTAGCATTCAAATTAGCGCCTGGAATTGACACCCAGACACCGCGGTCTCCTCGGTGGTTCGGAGCTGTCTCCGGCCCTCAGCCCATTTCCTTCACGGCCCGAGCTGCCGATGGTCACCAGCCCCGCCAAGCCCTGCGCCAGGCTCCCGCTCCACGTTGGGAACGACGAGAACACAACCAAGCCCCGAACACTCCCACAGCCGAAAGCTGGAAGTCCCCTGTGGGTGCTGTCACGGGGAGGCCACCAGCACCGGCGTTTCCCGGTGTCAGAGGAGTAGCAGGACACGGGACGGCCGCCTAAAATTGGTGCTGCCCAAACTCAGCCGAGAGGGGATTGGGGGGGAGCACCTGATGGGGGTTAAAATCCACACCTGCCTCCCACCTCCCGCTCGCCAGCGAAACCGGAGGCAGCCGCAGCTCTCCCGCAGCGGCACGGGCGCGGGCACAGCCCCAGCGCGGCGGCGGCTCGGCACTCACCTCTTGGTGAGCCAGGGCAGGTAGCTCCTGCACTCCAGCATCAGCGCCGTGTTGAACCAGCCGTGGCTGAAACCAGACGGGGGGGGAAGCCGTAAGGACCCGCAGCAGCGCTGCGCCAGCAGCCGCCTCCCGCCCCGCGCTCCCAACGGCCGCTGCAGCTCCGGGACCCCAATTCCGCCTTGCACAAGCGCAGAATTTCTCCCTCTGTTTACAGCCTAAAACACCTTCTGCTGATTTTTTTTCCCTCAGTTTGACAACGTCTGGTGAAGTGAGAGAGGGGCTGGAATGGTTTATACGCTCGGCTGCTGCGTTTTTGGTTTGTTGGGATGTTTCCTACGTATTTTAAGGGAAGCGGCGGTAACAAAGCAAGGCCACTGCTGCGCCCGCAGTTTCCCGTCCTCGCTGCCACTCGACAGGGAGGGGCTGGGACCACCCGGCCGTACCCGGGGGAAAGGACATCAGCAACCCTCCGAAAAATACCTGTAACCAGGGAAGAGTTCAAGCTCTTTTGGTGTCAAGTTCCTGAATCCCAGGACAATGTTCTTCCAAGACGGGTCCTGCGGTAGGGAAAAATGAACGCGAATCGCCACGCCGCTGTGGGACAGAAGGTGTGGGGGGGGACACAGCCTGCCCCAAAGGAGCCCAGGAGGGCTCAGCCCCGATTTCATAGCAATACTGCATCGCTGGATGCAGGAAACGCGCTGTCCCGTGTCACAAGACAAACGTGGAAGGATTGGGAAGTGTTCAGAGGGAAGAAGTTCAGCCCTGCCCGCCCCGGGCAGCCTCCGAGCTGGAGCCCTTCCCAGTGCTGGCTGTGACTTGCTCCTTACCGGTACCGGCTGCGTGAACAGGTTGTAGCCAGAAATGAGGAAAAGTCCCATTTCCTTCGCTGCTGGAGAGCCCAGGTGCCCGAGGAGGTGATCAAATGTCTCCTTATTCCAGAGCCTGCCATGAGAACAGGAGATGGTGGCTCTGCCAGCCCCATGGAGCTGTGCCCAGGCAGCTCAGCCCCTCGTGCACACTGGGGCGGACGCGGCGCCAGCCTCCTCCTCCTCCTCCTCCTCACTTACGTCTCCTGCAGGTTGCCGTGGTCGCTCAGGTAGGGCTGCCACAAGCCGGCCGCCCCGTCGCTGGTGGTGTGGGGCGTGCGGCGGTCCGCGTAGACCTCCAGCTCCAGGGAGGGCACCAGGCTGTGGAACTGCTCGTGGATGCACAGGGCGGTGGAGAGGCCGATCACCCCGGCCCCGATGACGGCCACGCGCATGGCTCCGGCTCTCTGCAGCGGGAAAAACGCTTGAAGGGCAGCGCCGGGGCCAGGGCTTCCCGGGATGGAGGGATCAGCTCCTGCGGGATCAGAGCTGGCCTGGGCTCTGCCGCCGGAGCAGAGCTGGACTGCAGGGAAAGGGCTGAGCTGCTCTTGGCGTGTTTGTGTGCATTTCTTGTGGAGCCTCCCGCATCCTCTTCAACACCCGCCTGCGCCGGCCCGGCACCCAAATCACAGCTGGAGAGGGTGCGGTTTGCTGCCGTGGCAGGGGAACAGCAGGTTCCTGGGTGGGGGTCACCCACCCGGAGAGAGGGGAGCAGCTTCGTGCGCTGCGGCAGAGCAGCACAGCCATCGGCAGCCTCCTCTCCCTCCCTCCCAGCAGCCAACGTGCCGAGGGCGAGCAGCCGGGCAGAGCTGGGCGCTCCCACCCCCTCGCCCCGTCTCCCACGGGACGGCGTGAGCCTTCCGTGCCCAGTGACCCAGCCCCGGGCACCGGCTGGAGGCAGAAGTGGCTCTGCCCTCTCGCCGGAGCTTTCCTGCCTCACAGCCTGGAAAAAGCCCTGTGGTCACCGTCTGGGCGGATTTGGGGAAGGGCTGGGGGCACAACGGGGCAGATCACCTCGGCCTGGGTCCCAGCCCTGGACGCTCGGCTGCGTGGGTTGGGGAGGGATGCCAGCAGCACGAGCAAATTCCAGCCCACAGTTTTATTTGGACAAGGTGAAGCGCTGCATCTCCGCTGCAAAAGGCAGCCCGCAGCGGGACTAGCATTTGCTGGGATGGAGGGATGAGAAAGGCAGCCCGCAGCGGGACTGGCATTTGCTGGGATGGAGGGATGAGAAAGGCAGCCCGCAGCGGGACTGGCATTTGCTGGGATGGAGGGATGAGAAAGGCAGCCCGCAGCGGGACTGGCATTTGCTGGGATGGAGGGATGAGTCATTGCGACGGCGAAGCTGCGACACGCCGCTTCCCATCTGCTGCGGTGTTATAAACCACGGCCGGAGAGAACCGGGGCCACCGCCTCTACCTGCAGCCGTGCGGACTCGCCCCGGGCTGCCCCTGCGGCACCAGCCAAGGAAGTATCTGCCTCGCTGGTCAATAAATAACGGAAAAACACATTTTTTTTCAGCAGTTTACCTGCAGAGTGTGTGGTTCTTGGGGCAGCTGCTGCGGTTCTCAGAGACTTCGACAGAGACGCTTCTCGGGGCGACTTGTTTACAGCCCAGCAAAGCGCCCGCAGTCCAAGGTCTAAGTGCCAAGGGCCGCAGGATCGCAGCTTGTCCCCGGACAACAGGGCCAAAGTCTGTGCTCCGGGCCTGGGGAGGTGGAGTCCCCCGCGCCGGACCCCGCACGCCTCTGGCAGCCAGCCCTGGAAAACGGGGCCACCACAGTCCATGGCAAAATGCCATCACTGACACTGGTCACCGTGGTGACTGCTCGCTGCCCCACGGTCCCTGGCCGATGGGGACACAGGGACGGGACTCCCCAACCACGGGATCTGAGAAAACCGGATGCTTTGGTGTTGATCTTTGTGTGGTGAGGGACATTGCCTCCCCCCCGACAGATCTCAGGAGCTGTGCTGCCCAGCTTCCCCCTCTCAGGGGTCAGACGGCTTCATTTCTCATTTCTCAGCTCCCCCTCCCTTCACAAACCGTTCTGGGCTGAAAAGCCAGGTTTTTGTCGGCGCGGGTACCGTTACCAGCAGCGGGGGCAGCCCTGGACGCACAGGCGGCGCTCGGGCAGCTGCTACAAACGGGGATTTGACTGTGGCTAA
This sequence comes from Tetrax tetrax, assembly GCA_009806455.1. Classification (NCBI taxonomy): domain Eukaryota; kingdom Metazoa; phylum Chordata; class Aves; order Otidiformes; family Otididae; genus Tetrax; species Tetrax tetrax. The sequence goes on along the minus strand of WHYT01014740.1, from coordinate 57,423 downwards.
TGCTTTTGTAAGAGAGGGAACGGGGATGACAGAAATGGGCACAGTCAGGTGGCAGACACGTCTCCAGAGTCTGGGCCCAGGGTTTCAGCCACGCGGCACGGACGCACCGCAGACGACGGGAATTCGGCCCCACAAAAGGCAGAGGAAAGGCGCGGGCAGGCGTACGCCAGCCGGAGCGGAGGGATGCTTTACCCTAAGAGGTCAACTTGGGGGATGGCACAGGAAGGTCAAGTCTGCAGGCTCATTTTTAACACTTTTATTGGCAAAGCACCCCGTGCACAGATTTCCAACCCCTCGCATCGTTGCGGGGGCTGCCCCCACGCAGGAGCCGCAGCACCAGCCAGCGACCGACCCCATCCGTGCCACGTGGCCGAGGGCGAGGGCCGGCGAAGCCACGGTTTGGGATCCCGTTCCGGATGCCACGAAGGAGGCGGCTCGCCCGCCGCGTGCGCTGTGTCGTGGCCGCACGCTCCGGGGACGCTGCTGGGAGAAACCCACCGAGGATGGCAGCGTGCGAGGCCCAGGCACCCAGCCCCTCGGAGCGCGGGGTGGTCCGGCAGCGTGGCGGGGCGGCGGGCAAAGGCACGCACCCCCGGGCCCGAATGGATAACGGCTTTGCCGCAGCCAGCGAAGCCTCTCACACCCGTTACCCCGTTACTCCTCTGCCTCTTGCTTCCGGCACCGCTGACCCCTCGCACTTTCTCCCCTCCCGTTTGAGGAATGCGCCCCCCCCAAGCCCTCCCAGGTCTTTTAGGGGTGAAGCTCGGCCCCCACCCGCACTTTTTGGGCCGGTGGGGACCGCGACCCTGCCCCTTCCACGGGGGCTGGACCCCGGGTGGGGC
>WHYT01014740.1:37714-56561 GCA_009806455.1 Tetrax tetrax | reverse complement strand
TCCCTCCCTCCCTCCCTCCCCGAGGCCCCGCAGCCACCGTCGCCTCCTGCTGTGGCTTCTGCCGGCTTTTTCCCGAGGCAGCTGCTGGCAGTTCCGTGCCAGGGGAGCGGCTCCCGTGCCGTGTCCCCGCACTGTCTGCTGCCACTCCTCGCCGCACGCAGCCCGCACCGTGCTGCTGCCCTCTCCTCCTTCCCACCTCTGCTGCTCCGCTTAACCCGCTGCCCCCGTAACGCCCTGCTCCGCGCATCCCCGTCCTGCCCCGTGTGTCCCAGCTCTGCTGCGTGCCCCCTTCACCCTCCTGCCCCCGAAAGCCTTCTCCTGCCTCTGCCCTGCTAACCCCTCTGCGAGCCTTAGGCTCCACGGCCCAGCGCAGCCGCCTTCCCTCACCGCAGCTCCCACGCACCGTCCAAACGCAGCTGCACCCTCCAATTTCTTTTCCTTCTTCCTCACGCATCCCTTTTTTTTCCCTCCTACCTCGTCTCTTTTGTGACCCCCAAAGACAGGCCGGGTGTTTCCCTGCATGTCCTTCTTGTGCATCCCTCTCCCCCCACCGCTTTCCCTGGTGCTCGCTGCCCTTGCCTTCGCTCTGTCCCCGTTCCGCCAGGTAAACAATCCTATTTGTCACCTGTCAGGTCGCTGAGACTCCCCCGATTAGCCTGTCCCGGGGGGGGGGGGAGACAGAAGGGGACAGTGCCACAAGGCTCCTGGGTTCGGGGCCGCGGGGGTTCCCTTTGCAGGACGTGACCCATCCCTTTGCCGCAGATCCGTGTGGTTTGGGCTCCCGAGGCTGCAGGGACCAGGTGTTTGGACCACACTGTGTTCACTGGGAAACTTGGATTCAGCACTTGTGCTTTTCCCAGGATTTTTCAGCAGGACTTTCCTTGGGTTCTGGTTTAGACAGAGTCTTAAGTGAGACCAAGTGGCCACCTGATGTACACAGATGTAAATGATCCGTAGTCCTGTTGCAGGTGCTGGAATTAGACTGGATTTAACTGGTGCAGGTGAGAGAGGAGTCAAAGCGGCATGCCTTGCCATGTACATCTGCGTTAGGCATTGCGTTGTTGGAGCTCTGTGCTCACTGTTATTTTTTCAGTGGGTTGACCGTAGGAGTCTCCCTTTCCCTCTTGAAAATGTCGCCCCAAGTGTCACCTGGTTTACTCGAGCCAGGACCCTTCTGCCACTGATGTCCGTGGCTCGGGTGTACTTTGGTGGCTCCCAGAGGAAGACATCAGCTCCTGTTCCATTTGAATGGCCCCTTCCAGCATGAAATACCAGAAAACTATGAACTGTCCTTTTCCAGTTTGGCATGTTGTTTTTACAAAGTTAATTTCAATGAAAAGTCCCATCCAAAAGTGCCAGTGTGCTTCATCGCCTTTTATGACCTTTCTTGTAAGGAAAATCAGGGCTCTTTGGAGCTTTTAGCCTATATGAATAATTATTAGAATTTTTTTTTTTTTTAATGGAAAATGATGACCATACATTCTTGCTAATTCTGAGTATGCTGCTGCAGCTTCTCTTAACTCCGGGCCTGAAGGATAAAATGGATTCTGGTGCCTGCAGGAGGCTTGCTGCCGCGTTAACGTAGCGTGCCGTACATTCTTAGGAGGAGAGAACGGTTCATACACACTTACAAACTTGCGTGCCACTTGTTAACTCCGCTGCTGTCTCCCTTCCACGCCGCCTCCCGCTCCGCGCCAGGTCCTTCGGCCCGGCCGCGCTCTGCGCGGTCCCCGGGGAGGGATGGCGAGGGTCTGGCCCCCATGCTGGTGTCGGGGCCGTGGCAGCTGCAAGTCCAGGGCATCGCACGCGTGGCGCACCGTAAGACCTGCTGGCTCGAAGGGATTCTCTTGGTTTGGTTTTCCTGTAGCTTTTTGATAGAAAATACAGGGAGAGCCAACTTTGAAAGCAAGTCAGCATCTGCAGAAGGTGAGCGTGCAGCAGATTCAGAGGCCGGCTCTTCTGCAAAGCCTCAGCTGACGACATTCATGACTTCACAGTCACATTTCTTTTAAAGAAGAAAAAAAAAAAGTTTTTCTCCCCCTTGTTGCTATGTGACAAACCCAGACAAACAGGAGGGTGACCTTACAGAGTCCAGAATCCTGCCAGACCTTCCCAGGGCTGGGGGGATCTGCTGGCGGGGGGCACTGAGGTTTGGGATGTTCCCAGGGCTCTGCCCCGGCCAGGCTGGCTCTGCGCTGCCGCGGCACAGTGTAAACAGACTAAAAATAGCGATGGTATGTTTCTCGCCATCAGCTGCAGTCATTTTGGATGGGCTCTGTGCATCTCTCTCCCTCCAAATGGCTGTATTTCCCGTATCCGGCCCGGGCGGTCGCTTTTGGGGTTTTTTCCTGGCATTACCTGGTTCTCACGGATTGTCAACGGAGCAGCTCCTGTGCGCTCCGGCCCCCTGAGCCTTAACTGGGGGCGTGGGGAGCGGCCCAGCTCCTGCACACACACAAAACTTGAGCATTTCACTGAAACTATTTGCTTATTTTTTACTTCTGCAAAACCACCTGGAAACAAATAACCCTTACAGTGGCCTGTGTTCGGTGTGTAGTAAATGACAAAATGCTCCCTGATGGCGCGTGATCTCTTCAAGGCTCTGTCCCTTTGGCTTCGCTGGGCCCCGGTGCGCTGCACGGGTGAAGGATTTCCGATTGCTGGGTGATCTGTGAAGTCCTCGCTTTGCTTCACAGGCCCAAACCAGCTCCCCAGCGCAGCCTCGCCCTCTGAGGTGATGCTCCTGGCCCTTCCTCTCCTTACGCAGGACCAAACGAGGAGAATGATCTTTGAGCCTTTTTTTTTTTTTAATTTTAGGCAGCATTGGATGCAATTGGCCCCAGCGCTGTTTTGTCCAGAAGCTAACAGAGAGGCTGAAGGAAAGCATGGCTGTGTGAAAATGTTTCTTTGTGAAATTAGGTTTGAATCAGTGAACATGCTTTGGTTTTAAGGAGAGTAAATAAAGTGTGAGGGCCAGCAATGTCAGCTGAGCAGCCAAATTTGCTTCCAGGGGACTTTCCACCCATGTCTGGTGGGAAAGTGGCCATTTCAGTACGTGCCTACCATTCAACGAAGAGTGTTTGTCAGGACAGCAGCAGATGTAGGGCTTGGTGATGACTGGGCAGCCAGGTGGGCATTGTCCACCGCCACGGGACGCTTCTGCCAGCATCCAGGTGGAGGTGGCCTCGCTGGCCACCCCGCGGCTCGGTGTGGGCAGTGGAACTGCAGACAGTGCCAGGTTGGGGTCCGGGTGCTGGAGGCTGGGGCAGTCCCAGTCCCAGTCTGGGCTGTAGCCACTGGAGGGCACTTGTGCTGTGGCTGCACGCCCTGAATTCCAGCATTAATTTGTGCCCAGCTCTTCGTTTGCAGCCCTTTGTTGGGACAGGTTCTGCCCTCACGTGTGTGCTCCGTGGGAGCGATGTGTGTGCGCTCTCGGTGACGTCGAGGTCGGCGATCTCCAAACCGATCTGCGCTCTAGGACCAGCTTGCAGGATTAGGCCCTAAGAGCTTTAAAATCCCCGTGAGCCCCTTTGTCACCCGGCACTGGGTGCTGGTGGCAGAGATGACCAGGGAGCCTCGTTTATCCCTGGCACTGCAAAGAAACCCCCCGCCCCGGAAACGCCCACCCAAACCCCCTTATTGCAGGGGTGGTTTTAAAAAGCACGGGGATTTTTTTAAACTTGTATGGGAACAACCAGCATGTAACTTTCTCTGTTTCCTTCTTTTCTCCCCTCAGCTGGAGGTTGGCAGCGATGAGGAGCGTAAATTAAACGTGAGGTAAGCAGAGCTGTTTGGCTCTAAACGTCGTTTCCACTGTTGTTAATTGCCTGCCACCTCTCTGAATCCTGACCCCACGCAGGACACTTGCCTGGAGGGGACTGCGTGGTCTGCAGAGAGCTGGACGCTGGGGATTCTCCCTCCCTTATCAGTTTAGTTTTGAGACGAGCATTTGTGAACGGAAAACATAGCAGAGGGTTTGTGTGGGGGTTGTTTTTTTTTTTTTTTCCTGATGGGAAGAAACTGGAAAATTGCTTGTGAGCTTGCTGTTATGGCAGCATCTCTGTCTCTGCTGCTGTGCTCTGAGGTGGGGGCTCTGGGTGGGGAAGGGGGGTACGTTCCTCGGGTGGCCAGAGGAGAGCCCTGCTTGTTCCTGAGTGTTGGCCATCAGGACTTTGGCTGCTTTGGTACTGGGGTTGTGCAGAGCTGCCTTCTTCACGCGAGGAGGAGGAAAGGGCTGAGATGTCCTGCTGGAGAGAAAGGCTTCTCGTGCTGACGTTGTGCAGAGATCTGCAGTGGTAACGATAAAGGGGTTTGGTGGGACCCTGGCCTGGTGGGGCTCTGAGTAATGATGGGATTGTTCGCTCTAAACCCAGCTGTTGCACCCTGCCCTTCACCCTCTAACCTGTAAACCTCAGTCTGAGGGATAAACTGTGAAAACGCAGCAGCGGTTCAGCAGCCTTGGTCTCTCCTCCTTGTTACTGCTTCCTACTTAATTATCCTGGATTCTGGGAAAAGCAGAGCCGCTCGTGCTGCTGCTTTGAGGTCGATCTTGTTTCCATCCCGTTTTATGCTTTGAGACCTACCGTTGCAGAGATGTAAAGCTGAGACACCGGTGGGTTTTCTGTTGCAATCTGATGGACTGAGAGTGGGACAAAGTGGAGTGGCTTTGGAGTCTGGTTTGCCGTGTGGAGCAGCAAGCAGACGGCAGGGTGTAGACCCTGCAGGGGAAGTCAGAGAGCAGAAAAGCGAAATTGCTCCTTTACAGAGCAGGAAAGCGTCAGGCCTTGCCACTTCTGGGTCCCGGGGACGATGTGTCGTGGCTGCAGCCCGGCTGGCGTTCGGTAGCTGGCGCGCTTGCGTGCACGTGGATGAGAAGTGTGAGTTTGGTCGCTGTGTGGTCTCCTGTGGACGGGTGTTTAACGGCAGTCTCTAATGTCATTGTTAGATTATTTTCCGCAGAATGCATTTTGTATCAATTAAATAAAAATTCAGGATTCCTGGTTCTGCTCCCAGCCTGGTTGTGGGCTCACTGTACAATTCAAGGCTCAAGCAGGATCCTGCTGAAGCCACGAATAGCAACACATCCCTAATTCCTGTGCTTTTTCCCATGTTGTATTAAATAATAACACTTAACCAAGCAGCACAATAGCCTCCTCTTTTGTGTGTGTGTCTCTTGTGCTGAAAGAGAACATACAGCTTTATCCCTCGCCGTTACAGATGAACTCAGTGACAACATACAGCTAAATCCTTGGGAGATCATTGGGTTTGGGGCTGCCTTTGGTGTGTCTGGCCTGGTTGCGAGCCAGGCACGTCCATCCACCACTGCCCAGAGCAATCGAGGGGCTGCATGTAGAGAGACTGGGCTTAAAGGCTGGTACCTTTCTACTGGCTGTTGAAAAATGCTACTGAGATCTCAAGAGCTTCTTCTGTCCTTTGGTCTCCTGGGGCTGCTCTTCCGTCTGCGATTTTCAGGATAAGAATCTGGTAATTCAATCGCTGGAGAGAGCTGAAGAACAGGATGGCTCTGGTGCAGAGCCTTTGCTGTCCTGGGGGGGAAGCACCGCCGAGGGGTGAAGACGGTGTGTGGACACCGCGCAGATGATAAATGAAGCTCCTCTCGGGGATGTGGGTAGGTCCTGTCCCCTTCCTGCCGCCAGCCGCTCCAGATCCATTCCCTGAGACTTTACCCGGTGCCCATGGGGTGGCAGAGTTGTTCAACTTCATTGTGCTGCTTCTCCACCAGCTGAGATCAGGTCTCCTCTGAAAAAAACCGCAGGAACGGGCCACGATGATATTTGTGAATCTTTAATCCTAGCCTAGCCTTGGTGGAGACTTGGGTGACAGCTGTGCTTTGTCACACGTGCCCTGGGTGCAGGGGTCGGCCGTCCAGCGCCTGACTCTGGGGACCTCGGGGATCCTCACGGTTATCGCTGTCATAAACCCCGTTCCTCGCTGGCGCTGCGGCCGGCCCCGTCAGTGTCCAAACTGGAAGGGTGAGCGCAGCTCCAGCCGCTGCTCAGGCTCTTCTCCGTGCAGCCCACCACAGCTGGGGATGTGTGTGTTACGCCTTGTTGTATATGACGTTTTAACGCACCGAAAATTATTTATGAACGCCTTGATCTTTGACTTTCTGAGGGGTTTATGAGCGTGTTCTACTGGAGGCAGCACTGAGCGAGCGGCTTGCATCCGCAGCCGTGTTTCTGATCCCGGGAAGGCGCGCGGGGCTGGGATACGCCTGGGCAGCCGCCTTGAGGATCAATTTGTGGGGACAGCGTCTCATGACGTACTCGCCAAGTCCTGCTCGCTGCGGTATTTATTGTCTCCCGGTTACTTGGTGGGAGATCTCGGGGCAGAAGCTGCTGACTTTATTTAACTGTTCAAAACAGGACGCTGAATCACATCCTGGCAAGGCTGCGGCATCCTGCCTTAGCGTGCTCCATACAATGGGGAGGCAAATTCACACCCCCTGACCCTCCGTGACTTTCTGGCCCGTAGGTGTGGCCGTGGAAGCTGGGGGAGATATAATTAGGCCTCTGCGTTCTGTGGTGGGTTGTGTGGGGACGTTCAAAGACCGTGGAGCCGAGGAAGCGTGCACTTATTTGACACTTATTTAAGATCTGGCCTTTCCAGGAAACTGTTGCTGATTTGAAGTTGAGCGACGTGAGGAGTTTTCTTGGATGTGGGCAGGGTAACAGCAGGAGGCCTGCCAGTTGGAAGATGTGGTGATCAGACCCTTTTCAGAATTGTATATAAATCTTTTTTTTTTTTTTTCTGTAAAAGGCCAGCGTGGTTACTGTTTATTTAGTTGTTAGAGTTGTCAGAAAAATAGTTTGGTTCCAAATGCCTCTTGATTTTAAATATCTTAATCATTGACAATTGGTTGCCAAGATCTGTGAGTCAGGGATTTTTCGTGCACATCGGAGCTGTGGTCTGCCTGAGAAGGGCTCTGAAGATGTTTTTGGAGAACGTGAAATGGACAGAACACCTTCATAGGCATGGCTTTACTTGTAATGAAGGAAGTGTTGAGTTTTTTATTTCCCAGGCATTTAAACATCCATCTCCAACTTTTAAATTTCTGATGCAGAATCACTTTACTGCTACACACACACAAAAAAAAAAATCAGAAAGCAAAATAAACCCAGCCTCACGAGGATTAGGAGGCAGACTGTGTCTGTTGGCTGTTCAGGTTTATCTGGAATCAGAAGGATTCTCTGTGAGTTTGCCCTCCCTCTCTGAAAGTTCTAGAGTTGCAGTCCAGGCAGAAGTCAGCGGTGTTGAGCTTGGGCAGCCCAGACAGATGCGCACGGGCAGTCCGTGGCGCAAGGCGTGACGGTCCGTGGCCGGGGTGTGAGCCGGCGGTGGTTCACGGCAGACGCCTTCCCCTCGCAGCCGCAGCGAAGGTTGAGCTTTTGCCGCAAGAGAGGTGGGTTGCGTCCTTCCTGGGACGGGAGCGGGAGCACAAACCGCGCCCGCGGAGCGGCTGGTGTGCTGGGTGTTCGTACCCAGCCCGGCTGGGCCTCGCCATTACTGTGCCAGGGCGATGCCCATTGCTCCAAGCTCTCCCCCAAATCCCAGTACCGACCTAACATTTGGTGTAGGACCTGGGGTCTGTGCCTGACGCACATCTCGCCAGTGCAGAGACCCTGTGCGGAGGGACTCACGGGACAAACCTGCCGAAACCACAGCAGTCTGTTTCTGGAAGAAATCCTTGCTGCAGGAATGGCTGGTGAGGGCGGCTGCTGGGGGATCTGCGGCAGTGTGCTGCTGACCGCTGGGGCTTAGCGCGGGGGGCCAAGGCATCCAGAAATGCAGGGAACGGGACAAAATGTCTCTTTCTCATGTTCCAGAAAGCTGCCAGGTTGCTTGTTTGCCCTGTCTGCCATCCAAACAGTCGCGTCCAACACTCACATCCCTGCAGAGACCGCTGCCTGTGGGGCTGCTCGCAGCGTGCCTGCACGCAGGCATCTCCCTCCCAGCTCCGAAAAACTTCTTGGCCTACAGATGCCTGCTTCTCTCTGCAACCCCGATTCTGCTCGTAAGAGATGGATTTGGAGTGGAGGGGAAGAAGGAGGATGATCCTGATGAGGATTTTACCCATGCTTTTCTGTCTCGAGGTAGCTTTGCCCCTGGCTGGCAGTGTGCTAATTTCTGGGGTGCGCCTCCTCCCCGTGGGGTGCCGGCTCCGTACCCTTGGGGAAGCTGGGAAGGCTGTAGTCTGGCTAAACACTAGAGGGGGTGTTGGGCTTGAGCTAGAACTTTTCTTGCTCTGCTTTTACCTCACATGATCCATCTAGATTTATTTTATTTTTACGCGTTACCAATGTGTCAAGTACTCCCTGGTCTCTGCTGCCTTTTTTGGAGCCGTTCTGAAGCCCAGCAGCTGAGCTATTTTTTTGGGCTGCTGTGCCACCGCTGCCTGCGGGGTTCTCAGTGGTGGTTCCTCTGCCGTCGTCTGTGTCCTGGCTGACCTCCGCGCACACCGCTCAGAAGCTGCTGTCTTCATCCTTAAAACTATTATTCACCTTCCTTCTCTTTTCCAGTGGCGCCCTTGGAGAGTTTCCACTTGTTACTCTGGGAGACGCTCCTGAGTGGGTGAAGTGGGGTGACTTAATAAAATAGTTTAAAGGATTAAAACAATGAGTTGACGGGAGGAATGCAGGAGGGTCGGCCGACGTGCCGACAGCTCGGCTGGGGAGGAGGACGGGAGCAGGATCCGCTCCTGCCTGGGAGCGCGGGCGGGAGGCTCTGCCTTTGGTGTGCCCTCCACGGCAGGAGCCTGAGGGCTGGCATTTGGGTCTTTTGGGGGCTTCTAGTGCTGGGGGAGAAGGGAGCTGGTGTTTTGGGAATAGCTGACTTCCCTCGTTGCTGACACTGGGCTTTCTGTATATGCCTCTCGCGCTTCCCTGTGCCGGCTGCCGCCTTCCCTGAGCCTTGCCCTTCCAGCCCCTGAGTCCAGGCAAGCGTGTAGCTGCGTGGAGAAGCGTTGCTCAGCCCGCGCCGCAGGGTGAGCAGATTGCCGGGGTCAGTCCCCAGGCGCACGCTGGGGATGTGATGCTGGGGGCCTCTCTAGGGTTCGTGCTCCTAAGAGTCAGAGAAAGGCTGGGCAGTGGGTGCAGGCTGAGGTCGGGGGAGGATCTGGCCCCGGCCTCTCGAGGCAGCGGCTGTCAGGGAAATGACATCATCCTTCAGTGGGAATCTCAGGAACGCTCCTTGCGATCCGAACCGTTAGCTCCAAGCACGTTGCGTAGCTGGGTGATGCTGTGATCAGCCTCCTGCCTTTTTGAACCCTGCAATTGATGGGATGAGCAGAAAGGATTTCTTTTTCCTTGTGAAACAACCTCTTGTTTTATTTGGCTTCTCACCATCCGAGTACTAGGGATTCCTAGAATTTTCTCTTTCCTGGCCGTTTGGGAGCTGTTCTGCTAACTTATTTTGCGCAAGTCTGCTGGAACGGGGAGCGATCTTGCTAATTTCTTCGCTTCCCTCTTCCTGCCCTTTCTCTTGGAGGGTTTACGGTTTATCGGAGCTGGGGCCGTCGCCGCCCAAGCCCCATGCATCGCTCACCCGGTGCGCAGGAGCGGCTGGAGGCACATCATCAGCAGTCTATTTCTGTTAGGAAATTAGCTTTTGTGGGCTTCATGATTGATTTCATTTTTTTCTTTTTCCTCTTTGTGCTGGAGGAGCGTTTGTATCTGGCGCTGTGAATGGCCTGCAGTGTCTCAAACCCTTCTCAGCATTCTTGCGCTGTGGCTGTGGCCCACGCCTTGCAGCCGAACAATGCACGCTCAGACTCCCCTTTTGTTGCTGCGCTGCTGACAGCGCGAGGGCCAAGCCTGCCGGGTCTTCCTGCGTGCCCAAACGTCTCGTCTCCTTTCAAATCCATGGGGAGATGTTTGCCCCCGCGGGGAGGCATTCCGAGACCCCCACCTCAGCGGGGGATGCTGCCTGACCCCCTTGCAAGCAGCTTTTTGCTGCTGTGTGATGGTGCTCTGAGGAAGGGGAGATGTTCTCCGTGCGTTTGAGGGAACGTCAGACCTTGCTGTGGTTCACAGCTTACGTTTTGGGTTTCTTCTTGGGGTGACTTGTCTTCAGCTCAGGAAGCCTGAGTGTGATGACTTTTAGCCCATCAAAGCTGCGCCCTGGCATAGCCACGAGTATGGAAAGAGCTTTCCTGCCTCGCATTTTTTTGTAATAAAACAGTATTTCAGAAGACAAACACTTCCCAAAGTTGCCCTGAAGGTAGCTGCCTCCACCTGAGATGCACGGCAGAGGTTTTGGCAGAGGTAGAGCGCCGCAACCCGAGCGATGCTGGCAGCTCTCCCCGACTTCAGCAGGTGTGTTGGGCTCCCGCAGCCTGGATCACAGGTTGGTTGGTCACAAAGTCTACGCGTGTGTGTGACGGCACTTTGTTTTAAAGCAGCGGTGACTGTGTTGAGAGTAGATCTTTCCTGGTCCTGCTGTGTGGAGTGTGTGCTGCTTGACCGTCTGTGCGGCAGCTGAGGCAGCTTCTCCAGCCGTGCTGAGGTAAGCAGGGATGGCCGTGGCGATGCCCCCAGCTGTATCTGTAAAGGGGATTCCTTTGTCCTTCATTTAATCTTTGTGTCACCGGACTCTGTGTGACTGGTGCGTGACACAGAGCCACTTGGAAACGCACCAAGTACTTTTTTGAAAAGCCTGAGAAGTGAGCTGCTGCTGCTGCTACCAGCTCTGTTTCTGTTCCTCAGGTTGTACAGTAGCATGCGAGCGAGTCGCTTTTAAGTTCTTCTGTCCCTGACGCTGTTCTGGGTCGTTCGGACCCCTTCTGAAGGCCCCTTTCTTGCTCAGGAAGTGTTATCTGATGTGCCTTCTATCAAGCCAAAGCAAACAGTCAGTGTGCTTTAATTGTCAGCTTGGCTTGGGAAGCAGAGGCCGCGCAGCTGCTGCCTCCTCTTCCTGCTCTTTCTCTCCCCGCATCTTCCCTCCTGTTTGATGGGCTGGTTTTCCAGTTTTGGCTACGTTGCCGTTTCGGTACGGCTGCGTGACAGCTCTCTGGTTCGCTGTGGCGGGGCGCTGTCTCAAAATCCCCCCTCTGGCACGCGGAGGGCCCAGCCGGGCTGCAGGAGGGTCCGAGGGGCCCGGCTGGGTCCCCAAGCTGCGGCGCGGCGGTGAGAGTGGCCGCTGAAGAGGCTTCTCCAAGGCTGTGGTTTGTGTTCTTGCTTAATTGCTGTGAGATGGCTGGGGTTTTCCAGTCTGAGCAGAAAATAGGTGGAAAGAAAAGGGGAAAAAAATACCAGTTCTCTTCCTGCTTATCAAAGGGGCTGTGGAAAAGGGAAGTGCGTTTAGTTTTGTGGAGCTTGGGAGGCCTGTTGTTTTTCCTCCCCTTATCAGTTTGGAAACCCTTTGAGCAGAAGATGCTGTAAAACCCGAGGAACTGAGAGGCACTACCATGTTCGTGACCTGAGATGTCAGATGAGCCCAGAGGCCATCGCTGTCCCCCGAGCGCTCTGGCTCAGCCCTGATGGATACATGACCTTCTCTGCCCCCGCACCACGCGTACACTTTCTTCCGTTCATGAGGGGGAAGTTAAGAAACTTAATTTGACAGAGATCTAGCGCCTGGAGAGGATGGTGGTGTGGCCCTGTGCCTGTGCATCATTGCAGAGCTTTCCTGAGACACGGAGCTCTGCGCCTGAGCTGCGCAAGCACGAGATGGGTCAGCCTGGTGGGAACTGCTCAAGAGAAAAGGTTAAAGAGAAACAGAGAGAGCCTCAGGTGGGAGCAGGTATCTTGAAAGGACATCTGGAATAGTGTCTCTCTGGAGAGGAGGATGTGACCTAAAGGTAACGGCCAGGCGGAGGTGAGCTCTGGATGTTAGCTGAAGCAAGCCTTGACCCATCAGGTGCGTGTGGCTCCGTCATCTAGTGCTGCTGGGCTGCTGCTGAGCACGGGCTGAGCCCGGGTGTGCGGGCAGCTCCCTGGAGCGCGGGGCTGTCCGGATCCCTGAGGAAAACACAAAGCCAGGCACCGTGGAAGTCTGCTCGTGTTTGTTATGTGAACTCAGCGCTAAACTATGCGCAAAGAGTAGAGCTGTAAGCAAGAGGATCTGAACGGCGCTTGGATCCAATGGGCTTCTGGGTTGTGATCAGTGGCGAACGCAAGGATAGCGCGTTCATTACAGCTCCGGAAATTCCGAGGTCGTTGCAGGTCTGGAGATAAGCCAGGCCCCTCGGACATCCCATGCGCCGAGCAATCCTGCAGCAGTTCTGGGAGCAGCAGGGATACCCAGGCAGATGCAGATTCGCATGTTTCTGTGTTCTCCCTCTTTTAGCTAAATACCATTTTTTATTCTTAGACCAGTGAGAGACTGCTGAACCAACCCCAGGCTCGGCTGCATCTTCCCAGAGAAAGTTCTCTCTGCTGACTTCTGGGTATGGACGTTTATTTGGAGATGAGATGAGTTACATAGCTATGAGGTATTTAATAGAGTTTTCTTGTATCCTGCAAGATGATTACGTCTTATGTGAGATTTCCCATCAAAACGTGGAACTCGAAGACGCGAGGTGCAGAAGGTTTGTTCCTGGGATGCACCACGGCCTAAGCCACTACGGCAAGGGGAAGGTGATTCTGCAGCTGGCCCCCAGCTCTGTCCAGTAAGGCGAGCGGCTCTGCCTCGTGTTTCGAAACCCAGTATTTCTAACAGACTGCTCGCTGGCATTATTTGTGGGCCTGGGGGGTGGCATTTTGTAACCATTAAGAGGCACTGCCTATTGTGTTCTGAAGCAGCTTGAAATGTAATTGATGTGGATTGCAGCCATGCTTTTCTGGAGCTTTCCCAAAGGAGAAGAAATATTTCCTTTTCAAGTTCAGCAGCGTGCAGCCAGGGGATGGAGCGAGGGACGGTGAAGCAGGAGACTCTGGAGCCCGCTCTCGGTGATGCTGTGGCCATTGAGCACCCTGTCCTTGCCAGCTTCTGGGTGCAGAGTAGCTCTTGCTTTACAGACAGCAAAGCACCAGAGCTGTCTGTACCCTCCCTCAACACCCAAGCGTTTCCTAGATGCTTGTAGCCATCAGTTTTTACCTCCCTGAGGGGGTTAATGCCGTGAGTTTGGTAAGCTGAGGTTATGGAGCGGAAAGGGGACTGGTCTGCAGCTGTACTGGAGCTCCAGGGTCCTGGGGCTGAGCGTTTATTCGAGAGCCTGAAGTGACTCCTGCCAGGTAGCTGTGCCGGTCAGGATTCCTGGAAGGGCACGCGGGGAATGGGTGGTTTGTGTTGGGCACACTGGTCGGGCCGGGTGAGGGTTGAACAGAAAGCTGCTTCTCCCCATGGTTAGCTAGTGGTACTGGTGAGGCGCGAGCACGTGGGTATGGTTTGTGCCTAGAGAAGGAGTTAGTCAGGGCTCTGTAAGAAACGAGTCTTTGGCTATAGCCAGCCACTAACAAATAAATGCCAAGCCACCTGAAAGCCTTCCCTGTTCAGCAGGAGCTTCGCAACTTGCTGAAAAAGAGAAGTCAAACTGTGGCGGCTGTACAGTAAGCTAAGAAATATTTTAATTTGACAGCTGATGCCTTCGTCCTGTCTGTACTACAGCGGTGGCATGCAGTGCTCTAACTGTAAAAACCAAACGGGTATTAGTCGATACGATGCCTTTTTCTAGCCCCGTCCCGGGGAACGCGCGCTTTCGACAGCCACGGGCCGCTCTGCGTTGTGGCTGCTGATAGGCGCTGCGCAGCCCGCGGAGCACGCGGGAGGAAGCAAACACACAAACAAGGCTGGAGGAGGGAAATGATTAGCCGAGCCTCAGCTGGTTTTTTCCCCTCCTGAATGGCCCTCTTTCATCAGGATATGTTAGGACAAGTGCTTTTTCAAGCCAGGATATCAGTGGAAGACACAGCGTTCTGTAAAAGTCATCCAGTTCCTGGGTAGCATCAACAGACGCGATTCCTCTGCTCCGCGCAGAATATACGATCAACCTTTTCTTTGCCTTCTTTTCTTTTTTTTTTTTTTTTTTTAATGGGTTTAGAAGCAAAAGGATGTGAGTTTTACGGCTAGTTATGAATCTTTTCAAACTTACTGACTTCTGTCTGACTCTTGGGCCAGCACAATGCTTCTGCTGTTCAAAGGAAACCCGTCCGAATTAGTATGTATACGCCACTCGTTTCTGTGCTGCTAACAAATGCTGCTGCTGGGCTGTCTGTCACTGTGCTGGGGGTCAAAAGTTGGGGATGTTCTCTAGTGAGAGAATTTATCTGTTCTTTAGGAGATTTTTTTAAAAAGCTGGAGTTTGTTGTTTACTGGAACAGCAAGATTTAAAAGGGTTTTTTCAAACTGGGTTGGAGTGTCGTGCCTTGCCTTTTTCACCCTTTTATTTAGTGAGCTGGCTGCCAGAGCAGTTGTACAGTGACTGAGAGCAGAGAGAAGGGACGGCGTCGGGTAGTGCTGGGCAGGTACGGGTGGTCTGCGTCGGGGCAGGCTGCGCTTTGCGGGGTTAGCGCACAATTTAGGAAAAAAGCCTTTAAATTAAAGAAGAACTCTTGCTCTCAACAGGTTCTTTGGCTTTACTTTCCGGTTCATTTCCATGCAGATGAATACACGATGGCAAAAGTTTTGCTGTGTGGCTTGCCCTGTGCTGCAATCGCTTTCTCATTTGCCTGCAGCCGGGAATGTTTTGGTTTATTGTGAAAGATTTCCTGACCACAGGAGAGGAGAATGTTGGGCAAGATGAACAGTCAGAGCAGGAGTTACCGGTGCCTTTGGCAAGGAGCTCTGTCTCTCCCGTGTTTCTTCCTGCTGTAGAAATCCCAGTCAGTACTTTATTAGGGAGAAAATATCCTTTGGGATATTTTTTTCACTTTTGCAAAGTTCTTGGGACAGGAATACCGTGAATTATTTCCTTGTGTGTTATCTAACCGTTCCCATCCTCTTGCTGAAAAAACAGAAGAGTGTGTGTGGAGCTGGTGCGTAGCCGAATATCCTACACATTGTGTTGGTGTCACTGGTTTTGTGCAGCTTCTGGCCTTTTTTAACGCTTTCCTGTGAGAAGGAAACAAGGCTCTTCCTGGCTCGCTTGTGGAACGAACCACGTTCCCCTTTGCAGAAATCCTTGCTGTTCGCCTGCGTCCCAGGCAGAGCAGAGACGGCGTTTCGGATCGCGAGCAAACTACGCGGCTCGCGCTCAGACGCAGCTTGCTAGCGGGGTGAGTGGCGAGCGCTGGAATACTCTGGGAGTGCAAACGGAGAAAAGCTCGGCTTAATTAGAGCGCAGTGGTCCTGCTGGCGTTTTATTGATCTGATATATGACTTGTGGAGCCTGGAACATAGGTGAAAATTTTAGTTTGCTTTTTAAAAGCAGCTGAAATCACAAATTTAAACCCGATCCGGATTTTTCTGGGAATTTTACACCTTGAGGATTGGGTTGAAAAATGAGGAAGCTTTGCCTGGGAAGCTTGGCTGTGTTCTCAGAGAAGGGAAAGGCTCACCTTGCAGCAAAAGCTGAAAAGACACTAAATTTATGTCTGTCTGCACAGAAATACCAAGGCAGAATGGAGCATTAGCACTCACTTCTGCCCACAGAGCCCAGATGAAGTACAGAACAGAGGAGTGCCGGGAGCAGGAACTCCGGGGGGATCATTTCTGTAGCATAAGTCACTCCGGTGTAGCCCAGCCTCGTAATGGAGCATTTATAGTTAGCAGACAGCAGGCAGTAATTAATGATGATCTATGTTTGGAAGCGTAGGGCGGCAGAAAGTTGGGCTTTGTGACGAGGAGTGTCTCTGGCGATGTTCTGAGCGGCGTAGGAAATGCCGGGTAAGCAGTAGCTTGGGAGATGGAGATTGTCAGCCTTGTGGGAAACGCCAGCTTCTCCGCTCGGGTCCAGGTCTGTTCCTGAAATGCTGGCGGGTGCGTTACGGCACCGTGTAATTAGGCTTGTGCTGGTGCTTGCTGTAACTGCTGGTTTTGTTCGGCCTTCTCTTTGTGCTCTGGGGCCTGCGTGCCGTTTACCTCGCTGGCAGTGCTGTTCCGGACTGGCAGGTACTGCAGCCGGCCGCCTTATCGGTAGCGTTTTCCAGCCGGAGCAGAGCCAGAGCTCCGCCATTGTCTCAGTTGTTTTTTTCCCCTGAGGTTTCAGTGCAGTTTCCTTTCTCTTGTGATGTGCAGGTTTCGTCTGCCCTTCCTTCCTCTTTACATCTACAGACAGTTTCTGGCTGCATGTTCTTGTTTTTTTTGCATTCCAAAGAAGTCTCAAGAACTGAAATTAATAGGGACTGATTGACTCGGAACCTGATCCTCAGTCATTTCACAGGTCCAAGCCTGTAAAAAGTCTTACCCTGTACCGGTTTGAAGTTGCAGAATTTGATAATCAAATGACAGAGTCATTTCCAGCCCATGACAGCTCAGGCAAGTGTCTCCTGCAATGGCCAAGTAATAAAATGTTGGTGGAAGACAGCACATGAATAATCCATGAATAATTCTGGAGCCGTGCCGTACAAATGGCAGGATTAAGCTTTGGGAACAGCTTCTCATGACAAAATCCTCCCACGTTTTAGTGAGGGGAAGCCCTTCCTTCCCTAGGTACAGACCTGAGCACGCATTTTGCTGATGTTTCCTTTCTGTTGACTTCCTCTGTTGTTTGTTTTCCAGCCTGAGCGAGAGCTTTTTCATGGTGAAAGGCGCAGCCCTTTTCTTACAGCAAGGAAACAGCTCCCAGGGCCAGCGAAGTCTCCAGCATCCTCACAAGCATGCAGGTAGTGGATTAAATCACCTACTCAAGTTCTTTCCCTCTTGCTGTGCCCTC
Organism: Tetrax tetrax; assembly: GCA_009806455.1. Classification (NCBI taxonomy): domain Eukaryota; kingdom Metazoa; phylum Chordata; class Aves; order Otidiformes; family Otididae; genus Tetrax; species Tetrax tetrax. Next base: position 39,790 of record WHYT01014740.1, on the reverse strand, counting down.
CTGTCCACACGGACAGGCTGATAGCAGGTGTGGGTGGGTGGATGACTCCTGATTGTCATAGCGGGCCTTGTACGACCTGCTGAGTAAAATGTGTGATTATTGAGCTTTGTTTAAACTTCTGTTGTTATCTCGGAACTGTAACTGGAGTAGAAATGCATTCTCTGCAGACATGATGGCATTCAGCACGGCATTCTTCAGGCAGGGAAGCCTGCTGAGCCAGGAGGTCTGTGCTGAAAATGTATCCTGGTTTTCCACAGCCACAGATGAAGAAACGTCACTGGTGCTTCAGTGATCTGATCTTTGCCTTCCCCTTGGGCCCGTGGGGAGGAAGACTGAGTGGGCTGAGTCACACGGCTCTGGCACCTCTGCTGTAGTTACCAAGCTCCTGATTCTGCCTGGCAGGGACGTTTCTCCAGGTGCTCTCCCAGCCTCCAGTAATCGGAAGCTTTTGGTGCCAGCTGACAGCATTTGTTCTTTTGAAACTACCTGTTGCTGGTTTTGTTTGATGTTGCCCATAAGAGTGAGAAATGTTTTAACAGGATTTGGCTCTCTGGATAGACCTGCATTTCTTAGTGCCTTGCATCCCCTTTCCTGGTTTCAGGAAAATCCTCTTTTCAGTTAACTCATCACAATCTGGCCTGTAGGTGTTTGTCGTGGTTTAAGAACAGACTGTCCTCCTTCCCCCAGTCCTCTCCAGCGTGCCAAACTGGTGGGAAGAAATGGTAGGGACTTGTATGGCGGACGTACAGAAGGATTGATGAGCAGATACGGGGTTCAGAAAGTGGATTCTACTCACCCATGTTTTTATGCCTTCTGTCTTTGACGCTTTTGGACTGAATGATTACTAGGAAAGAAGAAATAAGATCATTGGGGCATTTGGAGAGCAGCAGCATGTGGGAAAGGCACAGTGTGGTACTGTGTGTCTGCTGCTTAGTAAACACTCCAAGCACAAAGAGGGTGTTTGAGGGCCAGGCCTGGCTTTGGGTTTCTTTAATTGTCAGCAATTTCATATACCCAGCAAACATCCTACGGAAGGAATTTTATCTTGTATGGAAAGTTATGAGTGCATTACCCAGTTATTGGATGTGAACTTGTTTTGTTTTCTTGTAGATTCCTTGTTCCTTTCGCTTGCTGTCACCAAACAGAAATGTCCCCAGTGCTCTAGAGCCTAAAGGGCTTACTGCATGAGCAGCACTCTGTTAGTGTTCTCTGGGACAGCAAGGTCCGGCCTCCCTTAGATGGTATTTTTTGACTTAGAAACATCCCATTTAATTCAAGGTGAAGGCTCTGCCCATTCTTAGTGCAGCAAGTGAGGCCCTTTCTGATTATTTCTCCGCTCTCCCTGCAGGTGACTTGCCCCAGCACCTCCAGGTGATGATCAACCTCCTTCGCTGTGAGGATCGGATCAAACTGGTAAGAAAAGATGAATTTTCCTGCTCTTCTTTCTGTTTGAGGTGTTCGAAACAGAGCTGTAGAGCTTCACGAAAAGCATTGGCAAATCCTAGGTTTTGGACTCAGCCTAACTCTGTGCTGGTTTGCCAGGCTAATCGCTTTTCTTTTCCCTGCTTGATGCCAAAGTCAAACTGGCTCCTAGCCTTGCTAGAGGATGGGCTGTCTCACCCTGTGTCTTTCGTACTGCACCTAAATAAAGCTTTTGGGCACAATCACACCTGAAAAAAATATTAGGCACCAATGGAAGTAAAGATTATGCGAAAGCTGGTTTGCAGAGCTTGGTGACCTTTTCTAGGCTGTCCGTTTGGAAAGCGTGTGGACAGACCGAGTCCGGTACATGGTGGTTGTGTACAGCAGCGGACGACAGGACACTGAAGAGAATATTCTGCTGGGCGTGGATTTCTCCAGCAAGGAGAGGTATGTCTGAGGCGAGGCTGGGCTTGGAAATCAGGCAGACTGGGTTCCCTGGAAAGCGTGTTGAGACCAAACTGTCCCTGAGCTGTTGGGTTACATGTATCTGCAAATTCTACCAAGAGAAAGAATGTATGTTGAGTTTTCTGACCAGTTACAAGGGCGAGAGGGTGTTTTTTTTGGTTTTGGTTTTTTTTTTTTTTTTTTTTTTTT
>WHYT01014740.1:0-18066 GCA_009806455.1 Tetrax tetrax | reverse complement strand
GGGAGTCTGCTGAGCCACAGCAGCTCTGGAGCGGGCGGGTGGGAGGGACGCAATCCTGATGCTACCGATGGTTTTGTCCCAGTGGGCCCGTAGGGCTGGACGCAGCGGTCAGCCTTTCGGTTCCAGGTTGTGAAATGGGACGAATGTTCCTGGGACTCAGCACCCCGTGGTTCAGCAGTCGTTTGTGTTTGTTCTTTCCCCCAGCAAGCAGCGTCACAACAAGCTGTGGAAGCAGCAAGCAGAGAGCAACCTACCCCAGAACACAGACGGCACCACAGGGTCGAGCGACTTCTTACTGGAGAGCTTGGACATCGACCTAGAGAACCGCCTGGCTGACCTGGACACGCCGTCGCAGTCGGCATTCCTGGACAACCGCGCCGGCACAGAAGTGCCTGTGGGGTTCAACTACTGCTTCCGTCGCCTCTCGGACACGCTGCTGGAGAACAAGATTCCCGGAGACAGGGAGAGCTTCTTCCCCGTGGAGGAGCTGGAGCGGGATGCGCTTGCGGAGCGCACTGCCTCGCTGGTGGGACAGCCTCCAGCTGCGCCTTCGGAGGGAAGGCTGCTGGACACGGCGAAAACCCTGGAGACGGCAGAGCCGCTGGCAGAGCTGAGCAGTTTCAGCGAGAAGGAGGTGAAGAAGAAACTGGACTTCAGCCCCAGGAAGGGCAGGATGGTGCTGGGCCCTGGGGACCCAGGGGAGGACGGTGTCAGGGAGGAAAATCCGATGGAGAAGTGGAAGCGGCGTTTGTCCATGCACAAGGAGGAGAGCCGGCTTAATAGAGAGAACTTGAATAACAACAACAGCAAAAGGAGTTGCCCAGAGGATTTTGAGGTGCGTATGGAGTTGACATGTAGGTGATTAGCATGGCTGACTACTGCAAGTGAAACTGCTCTTCTCATCTTCATAGCTCAGTTTCATTTGACTTGGATAAAGCCTTTCATTCCATGATGAGCTGCTTCCTTTTCGAAGTGCTTCTGAACGTGGCTTTGCTTGCCCAAGCGATGGATTTAGATGCCAGAGGGAGCGCGCACACATGTGAGTGCCCTATAAACTGCTTTGGGCAGCTTGCTTGCACGGCCGTCGCTTGGTGCTGAACGGTAGGTACTCTTCTGTGGGAGGTACCGTCTGCCGAGAAAGCACGTGGCTTCTGTTCCTGCTGCAGGGCCTTGAGAAGCGGAGATGGGCTTTGTTTCGAGTCCGCGTGGCTGAAAATGTGTCTTGTGGTCTGTGCCTCTCGCTCTGCTTATTGCTGAGGCCTTGTTCTGTGCACATTTACCTGTGCCTGTTTTCTTCTTTTGCAGCACGATGCCGTCTTTGGGATCCTCAGTAAGGTCAAGCCCTCCTATCAGTCTTGTGCCGACTGCATGTATTCCTCGGCCGGTTTGGCTCCCGACTCCTTCGGGGAGCAGTGCGAAAAGCTGAACCCCGGCGCCGCGCATCGCAGCGCCACCATCTGCACACAGCCCGCCCTCCTCTCCCACATCAACTCCAACTTGGCGGCCCACCTGCCCGGCAAGGCGCACGCAGAGGAAGCCATCAGGACTAAAAATAACGAGGCTCCGCTTCCTCTGTCGGCAGGAACCGGTCCTTTGGGGACTGGCACTTGCAGATCACTCGACCAGCACTGCAGCGTTTTGGAGAAAGGCAAAGATGCGCCAAAAACCCCGGTGAAAACTCCGCTGCCCAGGAGAAACTCGCACTGTGACAAGAGCCTCCTTCACGCAGAAGTGGTGAAAGAAGAGGCTTTAGCCAGAAGAGACAGCAAACCTACCAAGGATCTGAAGTACTTGCTGTTCAGCAAAGACTTGGAAAAACCAAGTGCAAGCAGTTACTTGATGCAGCATCAGGAGTCTCTCATTCAGCTGCAGAAAGCAGGCTTGGTCAGGAAACACACCAAAGAGCTGGAGCGCTTGAAAAGCCTGCCCTCGGACGCCTCGTCGCTGCTCAGAGAGAGCGCCCTGAGCAGAGTCGACTCTGGCATTGTGGAGGAAAGCGAGGATTTGATGGCACATCACGGCCTCGTTCCTCTTCTGGGACCAGCACCGCTGATAGCCGAAGATGCAGGAAACGACGTGAAGTCGGAGGTGAAACGCGTCTTGGAGGGCATCTCTCAGAAAACCTCCACGCCTGTCGTGTGTCGGTTGGAGCACACTAGCAGTTTCACCAAGGACTTTCTGAAGACCATCTGCTACACCCCCTCCTCCTCCCGGAGCTCCAACCTGACGCGGAGCTCCAGCAGCGACAGTATCCACAGCGTGCGGGGCAAGCCCGGCCTGGTGAAGCAGCGAACTCAGGAAATTGAGACCAGGCTGCGGCTGGCCGGCTTGACTGTGTCGTCTCCTCTGAAAAGATCCAATTCTCTCGCCAAGCTAGGGTGTCTTAACTTGTCCTCTGAGGACTTATCGAGTGACATGGACGTGTCAACCATAACAGACTCAAAAGAGGCCGTTTCCAGCCAGTCTTCCGTGCTCTGTGAGCCACAATCCACGCTGAGGAGCGCAGACGTCACCTCCAAACTGGCGGCGAAGCCAGCGGTCGGAAACTTGAAGAACACGCTTTGGATGGGCAAAAGTTGATGCCTTCTGTGGGGGGAGCGGGGGAGTGGATTTGGGCTTTTATGGCATTTACTCATCGCACCGGTGCAGTTTTATCATCTGACTTGCAGTAGCTCATCTGATGCCACCTCTTCGTCCCCTCCTTGTACTCCTAAATGGGGAAAAAAAAAAAAAACAACCCATAATGCGTCATGAATGGCACAAGGGAAAATAAAATGTGTTGCATGGCTTAGAAGAGGACGTTGTGTGTGAGTTGCCTGTTGTCCTGCAGGATGCTGTTCCTTGTACTGTTTGCCAAGTAGAGTAACGTGTGGTTCGGTGTGTGTGTATATAGATAGATATTGGCCTCTGGTTATCTATCTGTATATACGAAATGGTGAAATATTCTGTCGCAAAGACTTGACAAAATAATTAGTCATGACTTTTTTTTTTTTTTACAGAACAAACACAGGTCTCTAGTTAAAACAGGGCGCTTGTGGAAAAAAAAAAATCCTTAAAATGGTGACATGAACACTACCTCTGTTCTTGCTGACTCTTGGTCTTGGTTTGTTGTTTGTTTTTTTAAAAAAGGCTTTTCCCACAGTACTTCCCGTTGTTTGAAGGTATTCCCGTCACGTTGGCTGTGGCGGCCCGGAGGAGCGTGGAGGCGGAGGCTTTGCCGCACGGGTGACCTAGCTGTGACGTGAAGGCGTGTCGCGCCGCGTTCGCGTCGACGGTGTGACCTGCTGGCGTCGGTCCGTCTGCGCGGCGTGGCCCGGTGAATTGTCGCAGCCTGGTGCTGGTGACAGTGACACCCAGGCCGCGTGGCTGTCCCAGGCTCGTGCGAGAGGCGTCCCGTTCTGTGGGTGTGTTTGCTGTTGTCGTGGTTTGTGACGTCCCGGTGCTGGTGACCAGCCTGGCCAGCGAGTGCCTGTGCACCCTAGTGAAGCTTTGTGTGCTGCTGTGTCGGTGTCGTGGATCCTGTGCGGGGGACCCTTCGTCGGGCTGTCGGTGGCTCCCCGCTGTGCCGTGGCTTTGAAATCCCAGTAGGCGATAGCTGAACGTGTGTCCTTTCCGATTGTTGCCGTTGGTTTTGGTAGGGTGATTCCTGCGTCCCTGGTTTGCTGGCAGCCTGGGAAGCAGCCGGGGGTTTTTTATGCCGGGTGTCAGGGGACTGGGTGGCCACAGAGCGGGGAGCTCGGGTGGACGTGTCCCAGCTCCCGCGGGACGCGCAGCCTCCTGCCAGGGCTGACAGAGGCGTAAATCCCGCTCTCGGCGGGGTGCATCGGTCAAACAGAAATAGGGGCTCACTCTAAAGAGAGAGGGGTGCTGCAGGTGTGGGCGAGATCTCCTTTGGGAGGAGCGCTGGCGTGGCCTGCAGGGAGGGAGCCGGGGCTGCCCGCGCTCTCCCTCGCCGCGGTGCTGCGCGCTCTGCAGCCATCGCAGCCGAGGGAGCGCATCCCGTCCTGCGCTGGAGGCTGGCTCTCGCGGACCGCTCCCCAAGCAGCGTTGCCGTGTGCGGCTCCTCTCGCTGTCCTGCTGTGGGAGATGCTTGAAAGGCAGTCGTTCCCCAGTGCTGCACAAAGTGCATGATTTTTCAAAATATTGGGCAAGGGGCTCAGTGAAGAACTGCTTTGTGCAAGGCCTGGCCGAGTCAGGAGGGAAGAGCTTGGGAGGCGTGCGGGGGACGTGCTCCAAGCCTCGGTGCTCTCCCGGTGCCGTCGGAAGCCGTGCTGGCTGCTCGTGCCGTCAGGGTGAGATTTTGAAGCAGGCTTGGGAGTCAAAACAGATCTCGCAGGTCAGTGATGGCAAATGGGTGGATTTGCTCATTTAACAACCAGCCCGTGAGCGTGAGCTCTCCCACATTTTAAGATCTCCATCAAAAGCTGTTCTTAAAAATCCCCTCCTTGAGGTGGGGGGCAGAGCAGGGCTGCAGCCGTCATTCTGAGTCTGTATTAATCAAAAATCCCCGGCCTTGAGAAAAGGAGCCACATGTTTTACTGTCCTAATGCTTCCTGTTGCACCCACGAAGGCTGGTTTGGAGCAGAAGCTGCTGCGTGAGGGGACCCTGGAAAATGCGCACCAGTCTGCGTTTTAGGGCTGAGAACACGCTGGAGTAGGACTGAAATGCCCTCCGCCCGACCGGAGCCTGCCGGGGGTGCACGTGCCAGCCCAGATCTGCTACAAGAAATTTCCCGGGTGTGACGCCAGCACCTTGCTCAGCACTGCAGACGCTTCCCGTCGCGGCCCGGCCAAGGGAAGAAGTGGGGGTCAGATTTGAATAAATTCAGAAAAATTCCACTACCTGCTGCAAGAGAACGTCCACATTTCCTTCCTGTTTTCTGCCAAGTGCCTGCCAAGTTCTGCCGCGTACAAACCACCGCTTCCCCGGGGCGCAGCTCTGCACCGCCGCCTTCCCCCGGCCTGCGCTTGGCCCCGGCTCTCGCTGCGCCCACCCCGCCGCGTCCCTCGCCGGGCTTGGGGCTGCGTCGTCGCCGCGCGGTCGGGATGGAGACGGGGTTTAGCGGGAGTCGGGCTGGAGCCACGGTGCGCTGGAAGCGCTGGCGCTGCCGTTGCCATTTGGAAGGGTTTTGTAGCCAAACCTCTGCTCGCAGGCGTCGTTAGGTGTGTTGCATGAGAAGGTAGATAGATGTTTGTCCTCTCCCGCTATCGTCGTGGTTCTTTTACGATGGAGTGCCTTAATAATCGTTTACAAATACTGTGTATTTATGCTGAGCTGTTCAACTCTGCTGTTTGCTGTTCTATCTTTTATTTTTTTGGTGCTTTTGGTGTTTCCGGTGGTGAGACTGTTACCGCTCCTGCACGTCGCCCTCCCGCCCGCGCTGAGCTCGGCGCTGCGAACCGCTTCCCTCCTGCTCCGCGTATGGCAAAACCGAGGGGTGCATGGAGACGCCGCCGCGCCGGCTGCCGCTCCCAGTGCCCCCGTTTATCTATGCATTGCTGTGGAAACGCGATGGGAGGGTGTCCAGAGAGACGTCCCGTCGCCGGCCGGCTGCGTTTTGCTCGCCCGCTTGCCGGCTGCAGATCCAAACCCAGTCCCGTTCTGCCAGAAAAACCCGAAATGCACAAACCTGGCACCTTATTCCCAGTCCGGGCTGTGTCGGTGCGTGCGATAGCAATAGCCGTCCTCCCGGCTGCCCTTCCCGGGAAGGTGCTGTTCGGCTCGGCCGCGTCCCGCCGTCCCCCTTGCCGGCATCGCCCGCTCTCCGCCCAGGAGCCGGGAGGTGGGGAGCGTCCCGGTCCAACAGTGCCCGCGGGCCCGGAGAGGAGGGGTGGGTGAGTAGCGCGTAGCTGTTCCCGTGCATTGCTGTACTCTGTGATAACAACGTTCCTTTTATTTCATGGTATTTCTTAATTCTGGTTTTATATTGAAATCTGCAGTATCTTTTGTACTGTACATCCGCGGTAGGGGATGCATAATGCACTTTTTTTTACTTTTGTTTGTAAAAATGTACTGTACATTTTACGTGCTTCTTGTGAGAATAAACTTTTTTGTTTTCCTTTTACAAATGAGCTTTGCAGCGTCTTTGGAGGTGGGGAAGGATCAGCCTGGCCGTGGGGAGGAAAAGGCGGTGACGGGCCTGCATCATGGGAGCAGCAGCCACCTGGCTCCCTATTATCTCTTCCCGTCTGTCCTGGCTCTGCTCCCCTTTTTTTGGATCCTAGCTCTTTTCTGCTGGATCCGGAGATGCCGGTCCCTCTCGGTTGTGTCCTTGCAGGGCCGGATGCGTTTCAGCTGCCCTGCCGGGACGGCAAGCGCTGCAGAAACACCTGAGCCAGCACCGACTTGCTCGCAGGTTTTTTAAGGGGAAAAGCGAATGGAAAGGAAATATCCTTAATTCCTGGAGGCAGAAGTAGAGCCGAGATCTGGAACTCTCCGCCTAGCTTCTTTTCGGAGACCCCAGGCTGGGTTTAAGGAGGAGCTGCTGACGCTTTGGCACGTGTTCCCCGGCACCCAGCGGATGCTGCAGCGGAGCCTGTGCCGTGCTGAGCCCTCCCTCCCCGGCGCGCGGAAAAGCGTTTATTTGGAGAGGGGCTTGGTGCTGCCCCCACAACCTGGGCTTTTCAATCCCCACCGACCTGCGCTACAGTTTCTCCGAAGAGCAAACCCCCGGTGTGAAAGCTGCGGAGCTCAGTCCCGGGATGCTGCCCCACCGTCCACACGAGGTGGGAGCAGCCCTTCCCAGGCGCTCGCCACATTTTCCCTTTAAAGGCAAACGGCGAGCGTCCGTCTGGAGCGCCTGCGAGGAGGCTGGGTGCTGCCGGCATCGTTCTCGCTCTCCGAGCTGCTCCGGGGAGGAACATGCCCGTGTTTACCTTGGCAGGGTAGCAAAGCGCAGGCTGGGGATGCTCTCCAGCTTTGGCACGCTTGCGAATTGCCTCAAAGAGTCGTTAACCCCCACCAGGAATATTTGCTTTTTGGGGCTGGTTTGGCTTGGGGTCGGCAGCTGCCTGTCACCCATCGGCGGAGCGCAGTTTACTTCCGCCTGCGCTCCCTGCCCGGCCCTCGGGGCAGCGGTTCACCAGCCGCGCAAGTCGTCCGCAAATGACGGAGAACAGAGCCCTGGGCTCCCTGGGATGGGTTTGGGAGGGTTTGGTCTCCTCCTGACACCTGAGAGCACCTTGGGTGGAAACGTGGCTCTTCCCCCAGACACGGGAGCGGGGTGCTGGACAGAGACCCCGGGGTGAGTCGTCCCAGCACGGAGCGCTCAGCTTTGCGTCAGAGCCGTCTGAGAGCTGCCCAGGTGTCCTTACGTGATGGCACATGAAGGAAAACAGCAGGAGCCAGTGTGTGTGCACGGCTTTTACAGCCCGGGGTCACCTCTCTCCAGCGCGGAGCTCCAGCAGCGCGCTTTTGAGGTCCTTGGGACAGAGTCTGTCCCTCAGCCAGTGCCATTTTGGGGTCAAATGTTTGCTGTTGGCTCAGCGAATTCGCACTTCGCTTGGCTGATTCACAAGACGACGATGACGCTCCCTGCTCATCTCGGCCTCCCCGCCGTAGCCGTTGGCAGGTTTGCACCTCGAGAGCCGCGTGTGAGAGGTGGTACGTGAGGGAGGCACCGTGAGACGGGACCGTGAAATGGCCGGCGGGCGCCCGGTGCCTGCCAGCGAGCTTCTGTCTCTTTTTTTTTTTTTCATTCTTGTTCCGAGTGGAAGCTGGTTCCGTACCGAGCAGCTCTCGTTATGGCCAAATGTTACATCCTGTTGTGATGTTGCCATGGCAAAGCCAGGCAACATCTGGAGCAGCGCGAGCTCTCTCCGGCGACGTCGGAGCGTTTATTTATAGCCTGGCTGGCGACGGGAGATGCCTGAGCGCGAAGCCTCCGTGGGCAGATGATGGCGGGGGCGGCCTGGCGCTGGGACCCGGGGCGGTGGGAAGAGGCGAGGTCCGGCCGGACCCCTCGGCGGCTGGAGGAGCCCGCAGGCGGTACCGAGCAGTGACCAGATCTCCTCCGACTCCGTTCCGTGCCCCTGATGGGAGGAGGACGGTTCCCTGTGCGCGTTTCCCAGTTTCATGTCGTGGCTGGGTGACCGCAGGGGCAGTGGGTGATGCCTCCCAGTCTGTTTACACTGGGTCCAGACTGGGCAGCCACGCCGGCCTCTGAGGAGGCAGAAATGTAAATATTTCTCTCAGCAGAAGCTGAGAGTCGGCGCTGCCGATGCGGGACGGGCCGGTTCCCGCAGTGCCTGGGTGCGGGGCCACAGCCGGTGGGGCTCCCTCTCCCCCCGGCTTTTTGGGTGCTGGCCGCAGGTGCGTACACATGCACGCGCGTGCGTTCGGCATCGACCAGCCAGGGGAGCGGCTGACGGGCCGGCCGGGACTGCTCCAGCCTCAGCCCTCACCCTGGGCGTCGCACATTCCCTAAAAGTCTCTTCCTCTCTGGTTTGAAGGATGGTTCGCAGCGCCGTCGCTGCGGCTGCCATTTCCTTTTATGCAGACGGTTCAGGAGCAGAAAGCGCGTCGCTCCCGTGTCAGCTTTTCCTGGGGGTTTAATCAGCCGCTGGCAGGAAAGCGGCACGCAGCGCTGCGGGGCAAAGCCAGGGCCAGCCACCCCGCTGCCGCACCAGCAGCTCTGCCATCCCCACACGGGGCCAGCCAAAAAAATCAAGATGATCTCTCCAAATCAGTGACGGTTTGTGAGAAATGTAGAACGCGTTTGGCTTTGGCACGGGGGACCAAGGGCGTTGGCTCAAGGAGAACTCCCCATTTTTGATCAGCTCATCGTGCCAACGTCAAGCGTGCCTGAATCCGGCAGGTTTATCCCACCTGGTGATCAAATTGGCTTTAAAATCCGTCACTCGCACAACTGTGAGCAAACCTTGCTGCAGCATTTCACTGCCCGGGGGATCGGTGCTGTGAGGTCCCAGCGTCGCTGGCTTGGGAGCCCGGCCCCGGCCCCGCTGGGAAGCAGTGGTGTTTGCTCAGGGCAGCCTTGGCGGGGATTTAACGCTTCCAGGGGTAACAAATGGTGTTTTGTCTCGCTACAGACAGTGCTGCAACGCGCATTGATAAAAAACCCGTCCCTGCCAGGGAGCCTGGCTGGCTCCCGCGCTGATAAGGGCCGGGATAAACGCTGTTCCGCGCTCCTTCCCCTCCACGGCGGCCGGCGCTCGCTCCCCAGCTGGCTCACGGAGCCAGGGACGAGGTGGTGGCATCGTGAGAGATGGTGGTCCAGGCGCCACCCGTGCCGCCGCTGTGTGAGCGAGCCGAGCTCAGAGGGCTGCCCGCATCCCGGGGGCTCCGGATGAGACCCCCGCTGGGTTTTCCAGCCCCTCCAAGCGTCTCTTTAGGAACCATCTAGGTGTTTTCCCGCATCCCGCTGCGGGATGCTGCCCCGGCTGGGGCTCGGGCGGCCGGCACCTCGTGCACCATAAAAGGCAAAGCGCTGGGGAAGAGCTGCTGCGCTGGGAGCCGGGCGGCCGCCGCGCTCGCTGCAATGCCAGGCATCCCGGCGGCGTGTACGCAGATTAGAGCCCTCCGTCCAGCTCTCCCCCTCCTTCCGGAGCGCTGACAGGAGCCCGTTTGGCAGAAGGATTATCTGAAGGGAGGAACTTTCTGCTCAGAGTGCTGTTTAGAGAAATGCCCGAAGCGTTAATTGGGATTTTTGATAAGTTGTTTTTGGAGTCTCCTAACAGAAACATGTTCCTGAGGCTGCTCTCGGGCTTCTCTGTTTATCCCGGGTGGACTTTTTGAAAGTCACAGCAATTCCCTCAGCAATAACATATTCCAGCCGGTCCATCCCTGCCTGCGGGCTCTGCGCAGGCAGCAATCTCTCCCCGAAACTCCGGGATGCAGACTGAGGAAGGAGCGCTGGGGGAGACGCTCCGCGTCCCTCGGGAGCGGGGCGGGCAGGGAAGAGTGCCAGGGCCACGGCTGCGGGTTTCCAAGCTCTCCGTGAAACCCACGGAGGAGCTGAGGGAGGTGATCCTGCCCAGACGAGCTGCGGCAGATGACCTGGCAGTAAATCACGCTGGAAGCGGCGAGACCGGAGAGGAGCCGGGGAGGGTTCCCGCACGGGACCGCGGGGAGTTACTGCTGCAGCGGGTTGGGGAAAAGAGGAGAGACCCTGCGGAAAGGTGCAGGTCCTGCCTGTGAGGTGCTGTGGACCAGCAAATTAGAAGCTGGGGGTGCTTTTACCGTTCTTTGGGTGGGATATATTTGGGCAGGGACCGGTGTAGCATCAGCACTGACAGCTGTTGTGTCAGGAGAGAGGCTGCTGCCCTGCCGCAGAGGATGGGCTCCATCACGCCAACGTGCGTTTTCATCTCTGCTGGCCATGAGGCTAAAAACCGCCGGTTCACATGACCCAGGCACCGAGGCTTCCAAGCTGCCTCCGTCTCTCCCAGTAGCGGAGGAAGGAGAAGGCGGTGCTGAAAGCCTGCCGAGACCCAAGGTGGGAAGAAATCTTGGCTGGCCCGTTTCAAAGCGTTTGGACCGGGAATTCTGGTGACTGAGCTCCTGGCCATGGAAGCCTCCACCTGGCAGCACTATGGATGTTTACGGGATGACACAAGTAAGGCGAGGGGGAGAGGCTGCGCTGCGTCCCGGGGAGCCTCCTCGGGGACGTGCGAGGATTATACTGTGCTGCAGCCCGGCCGGGAGGGCCTGGGGCGCAGGCTGGAGAGGGGGGGCCTTCCCGACCCCGGGAGTGAGGCGCAAGCCCCTGCCAAGAATTCGGAGGCGAGCACCAGCGGGCAGGGAGGGCGGCAGGGGCTGGCGGGGGACCCGCGCCGGGAAAACCAGCCCATGTGGCAAGGATGGAGGAGAGGGGAGGAGGAGGGAGAAGCCCCTCCGAAGGTGTACGAGATGGAGGTCAGGCCCGGGCGCGCGGGCACGGGCAGGACGGTGAGGCCGGTGGTGTACAGGCTGGAGGAGAGCGAGTACCGGCGCCTGATCGAGGAGGCAGAAGCAGAACCTGAGGAGGAGTGGGAAGCGATGGAGTACCGGGTACCTGCCGTTCAGGAGGGCTACCCAGGGGATGGGAAGGCGGCAAGTCCCAGCCTCAACAGGCTCAACACTTTCCAAGGAGTCCTGAGGAGACAGATAAGCCGTTCGGACTCGGAAAGCAGCGCGGAGAGCAGGCAAGTGAACAAACTGACCCTGAACTCTCCCTCGGAGGGAAACAAGCCCAGTGTCCCCATCAGGTCGGACAGCTTCGAGCGGAACGCCGTGCTCATGGATTACCTTTTGCAAAGCAAACAGGAGGCAGCGACAGTTTCCTACGGCCCCAGAGAAAGCAGCAAGGCAGCCGAAAGCTTCAGGCAGGTGGCGAGCTTCACCCCCCAGCCCGACGGCGCTCCGGACCTTTGCCAGAACGGCCAGGCCGGCGAGGAGGATCTGGCCAGGAAGCCCGAGCCAGGCAAGCAGGTAGCGAAGAGCCTTGAGAGAATGGTCTGTGCAGTTGCAAATTATTCTTCGGTGGCTCGAGACACCGAAAAGCTTTCGAGACAGAGCAGCAGCCAGCTCCTTGAGAGCGGGGAGCAGCTCGGAGGTGAAATAGATGCAGGGATGCTGGATTTATACAGCCAGAAAAAAACCCCACCAGCCCCTCCTGTCCGGTCCCACAGCAAAGAGAGCCTGGCTCTGAGCATGAGCAAGACTGTGGCGATGACCGAGGCGCTGCTGGAGCCCCGCGGCGACGCGGCGAAGCCTGCCAAGGAGCACTGGGCAGCTGCGGGCGCTGAGCAGCTAACTGGAGGCAGGACTGGAGGAGGAGGAGGAGGGGGCTCGGAGGAGCTGGAGCGGAAGGGGAGGAAGAATCAAGAGGATGAGAACGTGCTTAAAGTTGCCGACGCAAAGAAAACCTTCGAAAAGCCCAAGGCGGCAGAGGGGAAGGCAGCCACGCCACCGCCCAGCGCTGCCAGGAAAGGTGAGGTGTGACGGCTCTGCCTCGGCGGGGACGCGGGGCGCGCGACAGCCGGGGGTCGGGAGGTGAGGGGAGGCGGGAACGCGGCGGTCGGGAGGGTTTTTGGGAAACACCTGCCTTGTCACAGGCGAGCGATGGGTGGGATGCGCTTGGGGCACGTTGAGTGATGCACGGTCGTAACAAGGCAGGACGGAAATCAGGCGGCGATTCAAGGCTGCTCGCAGCCTGGTAAAAGCACTTATTGCAGTGAAACTGTTCCACGAGAAAGGGATTTGCCTTTTAAGGCTCTTCTACACACAAAAAAGCATAATATCCAGTATTCCTGTGCTGCTTTCCCTGAACAGAGACGGGGCAGAAGCGCCCGTACGACGCTTTCTCCCACCGTCACGTGGGGTTATTCCCTCTGTCTCTCTGGGCGCTGGGCGAGCCAACGCGATTTTATTTGAGCAATGGTACAAAAAAGAGGCATTATTTTCCTTAGGTCCTCTTCCTCCTGCTCTGTGACTTAGCTGAATCAGCCTGTCAGGAGAATGCCATCAACTCGGAAACGCTGTCACTGAAAAACCACGGATAAATGAACTTTGTTGGAATTTTACTGGCAAAACAGCCGTTACGCAGAAACAGGGAGAGGTTAGAAATGAGTGCATGTTTGGGTCCTGCACCGACATATCAGACCCATGCTGGCTAACTTACATCTGTTTATTGACAATCTGCAATTGTGGATTTCCTTATAAGGGAAAATAAATGTTTAAGGCACAGGAAATGTAGGCTAGTTTTGAATTGAATAGCGTGTTCTCTCAAAACCCAGGTGTGATCATCCCGGGGCGCTCGGGACGCTGTGCTGTCAGTCACTCTCATTCACAGATGTCACAACACCAAGCCAGAGCATGAACGTTGCCACAGAGTTTGTGTGTGTCAGTGACAAAAAAAAAAAAAGCCTACAGCGATGAGAAATAGATCCTATCCTCTCAGGAAGCATCCGAAGACGCGTTATCGTTCTCACGGTGTAAAGAAATAGGGTTGTGGCGTGTTTGTCACCGCGAGCTCTCTGCCACCTGGCAGGCTTGGGCTCTGCACGCGAAGCGGCGCTGGGGCTGGTAGCGTCAGGGTGTTCGCATCCGCGCGGCCTCTCCGCTCCTCCTCCAGTGGGAGATTTGGCTGATTAACTGGTAGGGCTGAGGCGGGGTGTTTTTGGCCGCCAGCTCGGGCGGAGGGATGTTCGTATCGGCCGTGAGGCGCGCAGGCTTTGCGGGGAACAGCAGGAGCCGGGGGATGCGCTGGGTGATCTGACGGAGGAAGGGGGCGAGAAGGGACCAGAACTCCTGGTCCTCCATCCCTAAGGCAACTCCGGCTCCAGCTGAATCACTCCTGACGGACGCTTACCTGCTCGTTCTGCAGATCAAACAGGAAGGGAGGGCCAAGGCAACCTGTTCCAGTGCTGAACTGAACCATTATATGATTCCTTTTTATACCTCTGATTTTTCCAGCACCTTTGGTCCAGCTTGATCCTAGACAGCAGGGAGAGAAACAGAACGAGATGGCAAAAGGAGTCAGAACGGGTTGAATGATGAGGAGAAGACTAGGATGTGTGCTGGGTACCACGGCGTGCTGCAGCGGTCACAGCGCCAAGCCTCGCGTCACTGCCCAAAGCCCCCGCTCATTGCGCGGTGCCTGGCTGGGCTTTTTCTGCTGTTCAGGATGATAGGAAGTGTAAATCTCAGGATATTCATGTTGTAAATAAAATACAGCTTGCTTTTTTTTTTGCTTTTTTTTTGCTTTTTTTTTTGTGTTCTGCTTTCTTGTCTCTCTCTTCCCAGTTAATCTTCTGGTGTAGCGGAGATAGCAACAAAGAAAATCCCATCTGTTGCAACTAATTGCTTCGTTTTTACTTGCTGTCCCAACATTTTAATTAGGTATTGGGACCACCTCCCCTTTATCGCAAAAAAAAATGGGAAAAAAGAAAGAAAAATATGTTTTGCGATCCTGTACAATGATGGAGAAGAAAAATACAGGAGGAAACAGCTTGAAATGAATGTAGAGATTTCCTTTTGCTGTAAAACCTGGGGGCAGCAGGTATTTCCGTGCCTTTCCTGCAGAGGAGCCGGCAGGGAGGTGTACGGCATCTGGCTTACCGCACATAGCGTGTCTACGTAGTGACAATGTGCTCTATGAAATGTGTTGTACATCATTAATAACAACAGCATGAATTATTAATCCCCATCCCGACCCAAAGCTCGCTCGTTGTCGCTCGCCGGTCTCCAGCGCCTTCCGTCCGCGCCACGCGGCTCACAAACGATGTCGGCGCCAGCGCTGGCTCCCGGCAGCCGGTTTTCCTTACCCGGGAGGGGGCTTGTGACCCGAGCCCGGTTTACTGCGTCTGGAAGTGGCGCAGGGACGTGGTCGATGTCGCGCTGGAAGGTGGGGCAGACCTGGGACCAAAACGAAGGGGCGCTGACTCCTACCCCTCTGCTTTAATTCACATTTTCCTCTTCCCTCCTTGCCCACACGCTCTGACACACCCTCGTACACTTCTCCCTGCCTGGCTGTTATTTTAAGAATCTGATTGAACATATTGCTCTCCGTATTTTCATTCCATAATTCTACAGCTCCCCTTTCTGGCCAAGGACTGAATAAGGCCAAACCAAACGGGTTTTGCTCGCTCTCTCTCCAGACAAACACTTTGCTGGATCTGGGAGCAGATCGGCACAGGGCGACGCTTCCCTGGGCGGGACGCGTAATCCCACCCAAGAGACAGGATTGATTAGCCGTGATCGAGAGCTGTTTGTGCAGTTTTGTCTTGGCAGCTGCGCAGCGTTTGATGATCATTGGAATGTCCCTCAAAAACCAGAAGCCAGGCTTGGAAGCAGTTTAATAAAGGTACCCCTGCCCAACAGACACTGAGAAAACAAGGCAGAAAGGGTAAATCTAATGCTATTCCTCACACAGATAATGGCTTTTGTTTTTCATTGCAATCAGTTCAGATTTCCCTGCATAAAAAAACCCACTACATTCCAGTAATGCTAAGTGACACCTAAGATCTCATCATCGATTTCAATCGGAGCAGCTCTTCTCAATGCTGCTGTACCTGGCCTTCTACGGCTCTCTGAATCACAAGAGTTGTAGAAGAAATAGAAAAATTGCAACTTTCAGGTGGGAGAACTTAGTGCTTCCTGTAAAGCTACTTAAATGTAATCATAAATCAAAAGGCTTCAAGAAATAAATAGATAAATAGTGGACACAAACGTCCTTCAAAAGTTGTTTCACTTGGATCTCTGCAAACCCGAGGTCCGAAACACACGCTGTCATATCCGGCATATTTTGTGCGATTTAGAAGTTAAGCTGCAAAATAACAGGACTTTAGATTGCTGATCTCTCTAAACCCTCTGTAAGCCCCTTCCCTTCATTCAGAATATATTTAGCAATGAGGATTTAAGCAAATTGAAATGTTGGAGACAAATTCATCCCTCAAGCGCCTTTACTGGTTCTGAATGACTGGGTTTGCCGTCCATCTAAGATCGCTCGGAGACTCCAAGCCAAGTGGCGTAATATCAGCTGAAGGCGAAGATGCCACCAAAATTTCACCCAGAAAGAGATGCCTCAGGTGTCTGTAGCTTTCTTTACCTTTTCTTTACCTTTTCTAAGTAATAACGCCACACTGGCATAGAAGGCCGTGGGGCACGCCGAACGCGTTACTTATACGGCGTGTCAGGATCATCGCAGGAGCAAACCGGCGTGATTTAGCGCAGTGATGGAGCTGATGCAGATTTGCAAGCAAGCTAAATTTAGCTGCTGACATAAGTTTCAGAGGTGGAGCCTGCAGACACGGTGCTGTTTCCCTATAAAGGCTGTGAGATAGGCTGTTTGCGGCCAGCGTGCATCAGTGTAGCAGGGGGTGAAATATGTGGGGTGGATAAAACCAGTGAAATGCTTTTTTTAACAAATTCTGAACCTTTTCTGCAAAATGTAATAATCAGGTGTGTTGGTACTGATAAAATAGAAGGGGAAACTGTTGTGTGGTTCTTTGTAGCTGCAAGAATTTGGTAATAGGATATTTGCCTTTACAAAAATTAGAACTTGTGACATATTTTGACAAGCTGTTAGACTTACAGCACTGGCTATAATTTGTTTGTTAGAATGATTTTATTCAGCTGAAGTGATGAAGATTACTGTTTACAGCGGAACCAAAGAGCACATGTAAAACCATAGCCATTCCTTCTGCTGTTGAAGACTTCTGCCTGAAATTCGTGTAATTTCTTCATCACCTCGTACTGAGCTGTTGCGATCAAAATGGCTCATTAGCCCCAATCAGGATCTGATCTGCGGAGCATTTCCATCCAAACATTTAAGGAAGCACTAGTGAAAATTCAATAGGTATGATTTCCTTCTGAGTCCATCCTTTGTGACTCTTCCAAGGCCGTGTGAAGCCAGCTGTGCTGCAGGAGCATCCACCCCTGCAGCGACAGTGGGAACCGGGAACCAACCATTCAGGTAGCAGCAAGTGAGAGGATTAGGTTTTGATCAGATTTCTCAGGACAAATTTCCCTTTGTTGCCTCTGTGCATCGTGCTCTCCTTAGATGGATGCCAAAAAGCTGCCTTGGTTTCTCTTCCACGCTCTTGGGTAGTGCTGGGTACCGCTGCCCTCACTGTTGTTTTTCAGCCCAGGGTAAAGCATTGCCTGGCAAAGAAGGTGATACATGATTAAAATACCATTTCAAGCTTGCCCACTGTTTTGAGCTAGAAGGAGCGGTACATACATATATTTTTAAGCACCATTTAATACACTTGTATTAGGTTTTTTTAAAGTTTTAACCCACGTGCACAGGTTCGAGACTCCTAACTAATTTAATGGCCGTGGGACTGGTACTCGAGACACTCCGCTCTATCACTGACTCATTGTGTGACCTTCAGCAAGTCACGTACCGACGTGGAAAACATGAATCACAATCCAAACCCACTAAACTACAAATTACCTGCAGGTCTGCTCCGAGGTTGCCAAACTGCTTTCGTTTTCCTCTTTTTTAGCTTTAACGAGATTGTTTGAGGAAGGAGGGTGGAGGGCTAGCGCGCTGGGCTGGCTTTCAGAAGGAAGGTATTAATTTCACGGCAATGGGCGCCGCGGGCTGTGCGTGGCCGGGATGCAGGCTGACAACTCTAATCTTTGGGTGTATCATTTTTTTTTATCAAGGTGTTGCTCAATACATAAGAGAAGCTTTCCTGCTTATTCAATCAGTGGTTAAAGGAGTGTCAACAAACGTTGTCTAGCATTTGTTTGTTTAATTTGTAGCTACTGTGGCACCTGATGTTTCCATCAGCTGTAATCAGAGCAGCGAGACCATGACAAATGTACCTGAGAGGCTTTCTGCGTGTTTTAACGCCCAGCTACCACTTCGCAGGCGGCAGTTCACAGCCCTGTCGCAGTTTCGCGGGGGGCAGAGGAGGGTGCTCGGCTCAGCTCACCGCGACACACGCATTTCTGCAGACTCTGAAGGATTGCAAGGGCAGACAGGGGCGTGTCGCTCCCCGGAAAAATTAGGCCCCTTAAGCACCTAACCACATGCAAATGAACTCGCAAGTATTGGCCCAAACGTGTGAGGAAGCTGGGCCAGCGTTAGGTTTTGGCCATGTATGGTAAACACGGCGCGAGGCGGGCGCAGGCCGAGCGCCGTCCATCCGCTCCCGGCAGGAACGGAAACCGGCGGGCGCCCGGCGCGGTGCGGTACCCTGTGTTCCACCGCATCGCCCTGCGCGCCGCGAGGTGTCCGCCACGCCGGCGCTCGCCGTCTCGCCGTGGTCGCAACGCCGGCGCTCGCCGTCTCGCCGTGTTCGTAACGCCGGGGCTCGCCGTCTCGCCGTGTTCGCAACGCCGGCCTCCTTCATCGACCAGGGCAGACACAACCCCACACCAGTGCAACCACACCAGCCAGCCTCCCCAGCAGCAGCGCCGCTTTTAAGTGCAATGGGGCGAATCTTCGGTTTCAAGCCACCGTCCCGCGCTCCTCATCGAAGTGTGACTTTTTAGCAATGCTTTAAACTCCCTTTTTGTCCCCCTCTTGCTGGCAGTGCCGTTTTACCGATGGCGGCTGCAGGCCGCAGCAAGCCGGGGTGACAAAACGAGGCAACAGGGTTGGGTGTTTTTTT
>WHYT01014739.1:293031-320725 GCA_009806455.1 Tetrax tetrax | reverse complement strand
ATCCCCTGTAATCTGTTCCATCTGCCCAGTTGTACTTTTTTGCCTTGTCTGAAGTTATACATGTTTTTTAGGATTTGTTTTAATACAGCAGTACTTTGAAAGATGTGTTGATTTATATGAGGTGTGAGTTACATGAGTGAAAACACAATTTATTATAACTTTTTTTTTTTTTAAATTATTGTGAGTCATGCATCTGGATTAAACTTCACTCAGTTTGAGAAGTATCTGGTGTTGATAATTCTGATTAACAGTTTCCTGTGGTAGCATCCAGGTGTAAACAAATTATTTCATCCCTAGAGAATTTAAAACATTGTAAATGCTGGAAGAGATGATCTAGAATGTGCTGTGCCTGTCTTAAAAGATCCCTTGGTAGCTGCCATAATGCCGTTCCAAGATTATTAAACCTTAAGTAAAGGATTTATTACTAGTATTCTATAGATGCTTCCATGCTGCAAGTGCAGGCAGGGATAGTTGGGAGAAACAAAACTGAAAACCTTAGCTTACTGAGCCGATGCTTGCTGTAATAAGCTGCTACTTTCAGGCAGTGTGAACTCTTTTTACCTAAGATATTGAATTGCTGGGTGAAGGAAAAAACCCCTACCTTAGGCTGTCTTTAGTGAGGTTCTGCAAGTGATTTAAAGATTTTTCCAAAAGACCTTTTTCCTATAATCCTGTAGAAAACACCATGCCTACAGGAGCACTTGTGCTGTCATTGACAATAGTTGTAGAAACTGGAGAATCTGTTAATTATTTTTCTATTTGAACAGAACCATTTTATTGAGCCGTATCTATGAACAAAAGCAGAGTATCTCAGAAACAGACGTCCTTCCTACTTTTGAGTAAGTGTGTAAATTTTTTTGAGAAACCTGTCAGGTTTATTGTATTAGCTTGAAACAAAGATCAGCTTTGTCATTTGGAGTAGTATCTGAATTTTCAAAGTCCTCCTAGATAATTGAGGGATTTTTTTTTTCTCCACTGCGCACATATTTAACCTTTGTTTCAGGAAATTTAGTACACTTGTAGATACACTCCTGCTGACTCCTAGGAATAAGTGGTCTGTGATGGTGAAGATCTGACTATGCCCAGGAGGTTGTGAGGTCAATCTAAGTAATTTAAATCATCCTAAAACTTCAGTCCCTTTTGGCTGAAAACAAAACTGTAGTGAGTTGTAAGATTGTTGTGGTTAGTCACTGGATAGTCACAATTCTTGTTGAGGGGGAAATCCTCAAAGTTGAGGGAAAGAACGTCAGTCAGGTTTAAAACACTATGAAGGTTTTTCTGCAAATATTTACTTTTATTTGAGAAGTAATTAGGTGGCACAGCCCTTAGATGATGTTTTGATGAGTTCGATTAGCTGCTGACACAGATAAAGGGACTGAGTCATGAATCTTTCTGATCTGTTAAAATATTCATTTTGTACAAGAACAAAGAAGCTCTAATACGCTGTTGATGTCTTTGAAATCTAACATAAAAATTGGTCTTTTCAATTTTTTTGAAATTGCAGCTTTCATACAGTAGGCAAGAGGCAGAATAATTTGTCAGAGTAACTCCTGAGCTTTTTTTTGTAATAGCTTTGTAGAAATTTATAAAGAAAGAAATATTAAAATGTCTAAATGAAATATTCCATGTAGTTATATATGCTTTGCTGTGTTTCATAAAAAAAAAGTATATTGAATAACTGAACCCAAATTTGGTTGATTCTTGTAGTAAATCCTTATTTTTCAAAGTACATAGTAGTTTATGTATGGTAATGTATGTTTTACTAATGAGTTGTAGAATTCAAGATGCATTTGGCCTATATTAGATAAATTTGACACTTTAAATTGCTCAGCTGTTAAGGGTGTCTTCAGGGTTCACTATCAACAGCTTAAAAACAAAGATAAGAAGAAAAAAATACAGAAACTCCCACAGAAAAACAACCCCCAAACCCAAATTATTATGTATGTTGTAGTAGAAAGGATCACTCTTGCTTCTCAGGTGTCTAGGCTTCTATGATTTGGTTTCTTTATCTTAATTGAATTTCAGATTTGTTTAGAAGTAGTAGCCTGAATACCCAGGTTTTTAATCCAGGTACATTTCTGTTTTAGAAATCCTGTTCAAGGGTACAGATGCTGTGTACTTGCATTAAAAGCCTTGTTATGCTCTTCTAACCAGAATCTTGGTAGTTGTCACTGAGCCTTTGTCTTTCTCTTCATCTTTTCCATCAAAATTGTGATAGCAAAATGGATTAATGTATGATACCAAATTACAAAAGCTTCATCCAAAAAATGAAGTATGTGTTTTGAAACTCTGACAGTGAAAATCTGATTTGGCATTGTTGGAAAAGCTCGCGTTGCTGCCTTAACCTTTCAAGCAAGCCCTTAAACAGACTTGCTTGCAGTTTTGCAAAATGTTGAATACAGTTAGCTTTTTATATTAAAGAAACTTGACGTTCAGCACTTTAAAGGGCTTGCTCTTTACTACTTAATCTGCAGAACTTGGTAATTAGTAGTGTGTCGTGCCATCTGTAGGAAAAATAGTTTAATTTCCACAAAATATGTGTGTATATCTATAAAAACGCGTGTAGCCATGAATCTTGTAAGTCTAGACTACATAGTTGAAATATTTTTTAGTTAAAGTTTATTGCTTAGTGTACCATATGTAGTTGAATAAACCGATTTTTTTAGCATTCTTTTGTGTAAATGCATTTGATTAAAATGTTATGCTTGCTTAATTGGCTTCAGAAACTTGCATTTCAGTGTTTTCAAGATGTCTGTAGAAGTTTATTCTGGCTGCTTAAAGGGAAGTTAAAAATATGGGTGGTTTTGTTTTTCACATTCCTTGTAGTCACTAGTATAATTCAAATTTCATTAATTAGAATGTATTTATAAACATTGCTTCATTTTTTTTTTCCAAGAAAATGTGACACCTTTTAAAAAAGTTAAAATATTATTTCTGTGTAAATGTATGTGGAGTAGAGAGAACATTTCATATAATGTTTGTTAATATAAAGTCTGTGGTCTACATTGTAAGTAAGAAAATTTGCAAGTGAGGATTTCGTGTATTGAGAATCTAGATTTTGTGAAGAAATCTAACTCGACTTCTAGATGCAATTTTATATTTCATGCTTCAATTGCAGTTTAGGGAGAAAGGGAAACAATGATAGTATGTCTAAAATCAAGATGATATTTTAATTTCTATGGGCAATTTTGAAATTTTGCGCAACTAATAATTCATAAAGGAAGACAGACATTTTGACAAATACTTTTTTTTTTTTTTTTCCTTGTACAGACAAAAGAAGTTGGCTTACTTGATGCAGACATATATGGGCCTTCAATTCCAAAGATGATGAACTTAAAAGGAAACCCAGAATTAACACCAAGTAAGTGGAAGTGATTTTTCTTGCTGTCTTCTTTGTACAGCGATGAGCATGGACCACTCATTGGTGCTTCCTTGGTGTGACACAGAAAGGATGCAAACAGAAGATGAAGACTTAGTGTATTTTTAAAATTTATTTTTAGTAATGAGGTTACGTTTAAAGCTAGCTTGTAGAGCTAGGAGCATACTCAGGGTCTTATTTTTTTTTATATTGGTCCACAGGCTTTGGGTGTTTCATAGGTTATTACTAGAGACACTGGAAAGGGTAGCTAGGAGAGGAAGGTTATTGTCAGCACTTTTAAACTTGTTATACAGGATCCCACTATAGAAGACTTCCAAATTACAAACCAAAACCCACTACTCTAGGGGAAAAAAAAATTACTAATCTGGGAAATAAGAGAAGGAGCATTACAGTAGCTTGTGTAAAATATTTAAATGATTGTGTTTGATCTCTCTTTCTTCAGCCAAACATGCCAGGCCACTTGATTAATTTTCATTTGAAGTTATGCGTTTAGGAATGCAGTGGTGGTGACTTCACTATCAGAAGGTAAAGACAGTAGGCAAAACTCCTAATTTTCCTTCTGCTAAGGTATCTGGTCTGGGGAGAAGTAAATTCAGGTAGGAGAGTCTGGAGAGAAATAATGAAGACCTAAATCGAAAGGTTGCATCAAGTCTGTTAACCTTTCAGAAGTTTAACTTCCAGCTAGGCCAACCACAGGTGAAACTGAAGAATGGCTTTATCCTGATACCCTGTTGATGTGATGCTTGCGTGTAAGGGAGCACGCTGCTTCGGGGGTGATAGAGCCACTGAGGTGATAGGATTTGTTTAATGCTTTGTTCTGCCTATCCTGTGATAAAGTGCACATAATTATAAAAATTAAAAACGTGTAACCACAGACAAAAGCAGTACCACCCTGTAACACCTGGCCTACATATTAAAAAGTATCGGGATCCTGCTAAAGAAAGTACAAACTGGCAATACTTGTTGACAGGGAGGGATCGAGGACATGTAACAGGTCAAATAGGACATAAAAGGGCTTCAGTGAAATAATTCAACTATAAATGCCCATTAATGCCTGTCAGCAGTAATTGCTAAGTAAAAGGGAAGTAAAACATTCCTTCCACTTCCTTTCATGCCATTATCTTTGTTTGTTTACTCTACTATTGTTGTAAAATGTCCATTTGTAACTTAATTTGTGCATGTGTATGGGTACTGTAGTGATGGTTGTTCCACACGTTCCCACTTGTTGTAAAGCATGCAGAATGAAACAGTGCCAATATCTTTAAAGGGTGGTTATTGAGCTTGCAGCGTTAGCCTCTGAGAAATTAATAAGTGGCAAACTTAGAATTTCTTATATAATTAAAATTCTGTTTCCTTATGCTTATACTCTGTATTCTGGATAAGGAAAAAATAATGTATTTCCATATACGAATGCACTGCATGTGCTTGTACAGGCAGCTGTAAAATTGAGTACATTCTACATTTAAGTACCAACATACAAATACAGACTTTATTTAGATTAATTTCTAAGAGAGAAGGAGTGTACTTGGTTTTATTTGTTGGATTTCTCTCTCTCTTTTTTTTTTTTTTAAGTCAAAGGCTAATTCTGTTGTGTAATAAATAAACGACTGAACCCTATCACATATCATCAGTAGAGTTTGACTTCCTGATACAAATTGAAGTATTCTTGTATTTTCTTGTATTTTGGACCCTGCTGAGGATATGTAGTGTAGTGTTGGTTTTTTTAATCTGTGAATTTTGCATTTGAAGTGCATTATGTGATATCAACATAAAAGGGACTATGGTGTTCTCTGTATCTCTCCTCTTTTTTTCTGTGACGTAGGTCATATGTCATTCACAGATGCCAGTTGAATTTTTGTTTTCTAAATGAGATCAGGTAAAAATTTGATTCTCCATTTTTTTGCCTCACTGCCTGAAAAATTCCTTACATAATTTTGAGCTTTGTGTACATTTTGCTATGTACTTTATCAATCCATACCAAATTTAAATCCATGTCATGAACTACAGATGAGAAGCAAGTTGCCTATGCTATTTCATATGGTCATACAAATTAAATTGCTAGGTATTCAAGAACTTAAGAATATATTCGGTCAGATATTAGGGCAGCTTAATTTTGTTCCTATATGAATTTCAATGACTGTAGATATTTTGGGTATGCAGTTGAGAATTCACTGTAAGCTTTTGTCTTAACATCTTCTGAGTGTTGTTGAAAATATGGAATTCAGTGTAATAGAAAGAAATTGGAGTGTTTCCCTAAATTGAAATTGCTGCTTTTGACTTGTAAGCACTAACATTTTGATCGCTAAAATGTATTATTTCTACTTCTGTGTAGAATGTACAAGCAAATACTATCAGGATTTAAGTACACACCTTATTTTTTAACTGACAGAAAATGAATTTGCCTATTTCAAAAGCTTGGCACGTTACACAGGTCTACTGAGAAACTCATGTAGTAATTCAGTATGAGTGATAACAGGATAGAATTTGTATTTCAGGAATTCGGTTCACTTCTGAGCGCACTTTTAACTCTTGAGTTGTTGTTACTCTACAGCTTCATCAATGAAACTGCTGGCAAAGTAGCTGACATGAAGATTTGGTTGTGAAAACAGGCATTTCGAGAGCGTAGGAAGCTTTAATTCTGAACTTCAGGGATTCTTTTAATGAGTGACAGGATAAGCTTGCAAGGAAGTGATGCATCATAGGTGGTTATATATGGTGTGTATATGTATACATGTATAGATAAACAATGTGTATGACCCTTGTGTTTTGGGGTAATGAGCCTTAGTTTTATATTAAGATTTCTTATGTTTTCAAGAATAAAACAAAGTCTGAACAAATACTTTTTTGTACAGTAATTGTGCAAACCCAGGCAGTTCTGTGTTAAAGATATACATTAACAATGTATACATAACAATCAGTAAATCAATTACATTTTTTTAATAGCATAGTAATCAAAAATTATGTTTGAAGTCTATTACTGTCTTCAGCATGAGGCTTGGATTTGAAAATGATGAGGAACATCATCCTCCATTACTAAATCCGTAGAGTAATCTGAGGTTCTAAGCAGTCTTGCGCTCTTCTATTTCTATTTCTTTTCTCCCATGAAGCAGTTGAAAAGGGATTAGAGATGCCTGGTACCATACAGAATAAATCCATGCAGCAATTATTACTTCTGAATAGAAATTATTATAGTTATGCTATAATTTTAGGTTTTCAAAATGAATTAGGAGTTCTTAGTGAGGAGAGATTCTGTATAAATGGAAGATACTCCATTAATTTAATTTTGCAAACGGTAGTACATTGGAAAGTCTGCTAACATTTAATAGAGTGCCATTCAAAATACTTTAAATGGTCAGGGAAATACTGGTTAATAAGTTCACAACTGAATTTAATTAGCTAATGGAGGATTATCTAACTGTGGAATAAATATTAATATCAACTGCAATATATACACAGGCAATGCCACTAACACAAGTAACAACAGCGTTTCTATTCTTTACAAAATAATTTACTTAAAAGCTGCTTTCTGGCTTAGTGAACTGCATAATTTTTTTTTTCTCTTTTTAAAAAAAAAAATATCTATCATTTAAACTACTTGGCAGAAAGTGAAAGCTATTCTATTGCCAAAAGATATTGCTGTTTTGCCAGATGAACATAACATTTCTTCATTTAATTTAAATGGTTATGAAGGTTTTGGTGGGCTTTTTTTTCTTCATTACAGTTCAGTGCTCTTTTAATATTTCAAAGCTTTGTTGCCATTTTATGATATCCTCATTGTCTTTTTAAATTTCTTAATAAAATATTATATTCAAAAGATCAGTAGCAGGCATATGTTTTAAAAATTTGGAGTAAATGCAATTTCTGAGGGAAAGCTAGCAGTAGTTGTGTTCGGCCCCACTGAGGCTAATAACGTTGCAGGAGCTATAGAAATGAAATAACTGATAAAATTCTAAAGTTGTAAGTGGACACACACATTTTTTCACTGGGACACATTTCCATTTCTCCTGCTTTTTAGACTGTGATAGCAGAATGTCATAACAGAAAGTGATAACATAAAATATAACCTGTTGTGACTGTTTAAAGATGTCTACTGGAAATAGCTATATCAGGGATTGCGGTGCATCCATTTGTGGGTTGTAAATAGAAAATTTGGAATGGGCTTGTTAACTAGAGAAAATGTTGCATATGTAGGGTGGTTGTTGAGGTAATCGTGAAGAAGTTTCTTGATCATACGTAAGGGTTTAATTTTAAAGATATGGCTTGTATTGTCAAACAAAGTTATCTTTATCATGCTTTACTAGTGGAACTGCATCATGATTAATTAAAATAAAACCTAAGTTTGATTATTTCAAAAAGTCATAGTTTGCTGCTGCTGTTATCTCTTGATTTTTGAACAAGTGATTTTTGAAAGGAGTCTGAACTGAAACCTGATGTTTTACTTTTGATGATGTCTTATCCTGATTTATCTGGATGGCTGAAGTGGAGTAGTCTCGTGTGTCTTACAGGTGACAAACTGATAATTCAGAACATTGTAATTAGTTGTGGTTTGTATTTTGGAGGCCTTTTCATATGTGATGATGTAGTTGAAAAGGAGAATAGCAAGGTGTTAAATATTTTATTCTGGACCTTGACTGTTGCCCTCAAGCCTGTAACAATTAACCTCAAACTGGATTAATTCAGCTATTTTTGAGTTCACTTGTGGAAAAAATTGATGACCTTTACCTGGAGGGGAAAGGGGGAGGAGGATACCCATCTCTGTAGGAATTATCTATACGCATGTGATTGTTAGCTACTGTCTCAAAATAAAAAGAGCTCTAGACAGCTAATAATATTTTATTCTTCATTATACATAAATTCATACTTAAAATTCCAGAAAAAAAATAAGGCAAAAAAATGAGAAATGTAGTATAGTAATTAAAGCTGCTTATTGAGAGCAGTCCTTTTTGAATAAACAGCAAATCAAATTTTACTGAATGCTATTGCAATATAAATGACTGAAACGCTATAACCTGAAAAAATACATTTCAAGTACTTGAAAGGGGAAATGTATTACTTTTTATGTTGTTAATCCTGCAGTGCAGTATTGATATGGATTATGGCTAGCAAATATTCATTACATTATAAAGTTTACTCTTAGAGATATGAATGGTTTGTCTGGTTTGACTGTTATAAAAATTTGAATTAAATTGCAAAATGGTGTTACTATAGTAATATGATAGATACGCATTTCATTGTGCATACATAAACAAAAGAAATTATTCATTTTTTTTGCTTGCACACTGAACACATCTACTGTTTTGCTTATTTCAGAGGGATGAACATTTCCATCCCTCTTCTCTGCTAGAAGTAAAATTAAAGAACTTTAACTACTTCTGAATTTTCTCAATATTTTTACCTTGCAATTTCACTTTCATATTTTTTTCTCCGTGGATTTCTAGCTTTATTTTCTCTTTTTCATTCCCCTTCTCTGTAGTGCAATGGAGTGGCTTTTCAGGATAAAGAAATGAAGCTGAATACATCACAAATATAAAATATAAATATAAAATATTAAACCTTTCCCTGTAGTGACCAGAGGCTAAAAGTCACAGTAAGAGTTTAAAAGCTAGTGTCTCTTTCCTTTGCTTTAGTCATAATCTTGTAAAGTTCATAGAACTTAACTTATCAAGTTGTGAAATTAGAATAAAATCACAGAAGGATGTATGAGGGGATTCATATGAAATGTAAAATGAAAGGGAATATTTAGTATATACACAGAAATTTTTTTTTTTTTTTTTTTTTTTAAATGGAGAATCAAGAAGTTTATTGTAGTTTTTGTCTAGGTCATCAATGTCCAGGAGCTTGGTGGTTGTTTTTTTTTTTTTTTTTTTTTTTTTTTTTTTTTATATTACAGGTAATCCTTTGAACAGTTTTTTCTTCCATATCTTTTCACCTACATTTATTTTTTTGCGTCTTGATTACAATATTTAACCGATAAAGGCTGAATTGACTCAAATGTATTGAGTTCTATAGGTTTGTTTTGAAAGTAATGAAAGTCCCTAGTTAACTGGAATGTTTTTTGAAGTTAGGTCTTGAATTGAAGGTAATGTGTAGGGAATGTCTGCCCCTCCCTCGGGTTCCTGCTTCTCCCTGCTCTGATGTACTGTTGTCTGTCTCACTGTTACGTGACTGACCTGGGCAGGCCCCCTCTCACAGAAGCAGGTCAGTGTTTCAGATATTGTGAGCCTTCACAGGGGTTTTGTATGGCAGGACAGAAGCCTTGAACTGAACGTTATATTAGTCTAGTTCACTCCTCTTGGGTATAGTGAATTAAAAGAACCCACCCAAATTAGTCTAGTAAGGCTTTTGATCCACTACAAATAAACTTTTTTG
Organism: Tetrax tetrax; assembly: GCA_009806455.1. NCBI lineage: Eukaryota > Metazoa > Chordata > Aves > Otidiformes > Otididae > Tetrax > Tetrax tetrax. The sequence goes on along the minus strand of WHYT01014739.1, from coordinate 310,977 downwards.
ACTCCACAAGGATCTGAAGCTTTTCAAAATGTAGGTTATTTTTGTGATTGTAAGGAAGATATTTATGATGGGAGGTAATGGAGAGATAGTTAAAACTAGTCCTATGTTTTTATTCCAAACCAAACAGGTCATCAGTGCTTTAAAATGTAAAAAAGGTGCAGCTAAATCACTGTGCTGTTTACTTGTGCCAGACATTGTTGAAGTACAGTCTTCCAGCAAGCAGTTAGTTCTGTTGCTTTTAGGGTAGGACTGATTATGTCATATCTGCAGAACAGTTCTGTTAATGAAAAAGCTTTTACAGAGCTTTGTTTCTTCTGCAGTCTATCAGGAGCTTAAAAGGTGGAAAACCTACTCCGGTAATGCGATTGGTAGACTGACTAAATATGAGAAGCAAATCTTTTGGAAAAAGCCACGTTTCTTTGTGCATTTGTTTCTTAGAGTTGAACTGTGAGCATAAAATAATGCTCTGTGAGTCCCATTGCTGGTTGGCTTTGGTTTAAGTATTTGTGATACCATTGCGGTTAGATAACACTGTTAGTGCAGAGTATAATGGGAAATGCAGCCTTCCTTGTGTGGAGCTCTTCAAGCTTAAAATACAAATTACAGTACTTTTGGGGCAGTCCTGCAAATAAGCTTATAACACAGTGTGAAATCAAGCTTGAAGTCTCAATTAGTCTATCGCTTGCCATAGAATATTCTGGGCTTCTGGCGTAAGCGGTTAAAACAACCGTTGCAGTTAAAACAATTATTTAAAACTTGTGACTAACGTTCTTTTAGTGACAGCATCCTTTCCCCTCTGATATAGATTGGTGTCTCTGTGTTTTATTGTGGGATGCCCTGGGTCCCCGTTGCTGTTTTTCCTTCCCTACTCAACTGCATTTCTTTTCCCTTTACTGCACCATGGGTGGAATTCACTTGCCTTTGCTTAGGAAACTAGTACTGCTTTAAACATGCTGGAGTGTGGAGTACAGCTGCCTCTTCAGAAGGTATGGCGCTCTCCTATGCCCTCTGTCAAATCTGCTAGCCCTGTACAAATCTCAGTTCCGTAAGGCATACAGTGTCAGGTAACATCTATATTTATGGAAGTAAAGCCCAACCTTTTTGTTTTCCCCTTCCTTCTTTCCTCCTCCTGTTAGAAATCTTCATGTTCAACCCTTTATAGTCTGAAGCTTGGAACCTGGATCGTCCCCTTTCGGAACGTTGATCTTGGTAGGTGACTTTCAAAATAAACAGCTGAGTTCCTTATACTTCTATATAGCAACAGCCATGTGAGAATTACTGCTTACTGTGATTAACAAAGTGCTGCATAAGTTGGAGTCCTTACTTAGATTGTTGTAGGGTATTGTGTAGTCACTGCACCATGAAATAGTACACAATTAAAAAACAGATGATGCAAAAATTTTTGAGATTCTACAAGTCACCATGCTGAAAATCTGTTTCAGCTTGTCTGTATGTGTGGCACATGAATTGAGTTTGTCTCAGATAGTCTTATTTAATGTGATGGGATCCACAGATGCCCATTCTGCAGCGTCTCTCTCTGACTAGCATGGTGGCTTAGCGTTTTGGTATGCCGTAAAGTCTTCTGTGTTTCAATCAGTGAGACATCACTGAGATGTGAGGAGGTGGAAAACAGCAGCTTGTCATGAAAACCTCAGCTAGTGATGAGCTGCGCAAACAGCAGCAGAACCTTTAGCTTTTGTATAAACTATGAAGAAATTGCTCAATAATTAGTTATCATTCTAGGAAGTCTCTGATCTTCCATTACAGTGACAAGTTCCAAAAATAGTTGAGTAAAATAAGAAATCTTTAACAGGGAGCAAGATCTGAGCACCCAGTGTTTTAGTCTCATATTTGGATTTTTTTTTTCCTTTGAAATGGTAAAAAACCCAACCCACCCCTTATTTCAGACACTTGAAAACTCTGAACAATGCCTCTGCATTAGTGCTTGCTCAGTCACTGAGCTCAAAATAGATTTGCTAGGGTGTTGCATGATCCACTATACTCATATTTAATAATTATAAGCTACCTTTGCTTTTCTTAAACAGCACAATGCCTCCTAAGGAGGTGTAGTGTAACATCACAATCTTCTGGAATAATGATCTTTACTTACCTGATGAGATAAGTGAATGTAAGCCTTTGCTTGCTGTAATGTATCAGTTAGCAGACCTCTTCGGAAAACTAAGCCAAGAACTGAAATGCATCTTTTTGGTTTAAGCCTAGTGGGCAACTAAAGAACTGGCCCCCCAGCAGGATGGGGAGACAATTGGAAGTGTAAAAGCGCAGAAACTCGTGGGTTGACATACAGACACTTCAATAGGGAAAGCAAAAGCTGTGCACACAGGCAAAGCAAAATAAGGAATTAATTCTCTACTTCCCATCAGCAGATAGGTGTTTAGCTGTCTCCAGCAAAGCAGGGCTTCGTAATAGTTACTTGGGAAGGCAAACACCAGAACACCCAACATCCCCTCCTTCCTCCTTCTTCCCTCAGCTTTATATGTTGAGCATGATGCCATATGATATGGAATATCCCTTTGGTCAGCTGGGGTCAGCTGTCCCAACTGACACCCCTCCCAACTTCTTGTGCCCCCCCAGCCTGCTCACTGGTGGGGTGATGTGAGAGGCAGAAAAGGTCTTACGCTGTGCAAGCTCTGCACAGCAATAACTAGAACATCTGTGTGCTATCATCACAAATGCAAAACATGGTAGCATGCAAGCTATTATGAAGAAATGTAACTGTCCTAGCCAAAACCGTATAGCTCTGTGCATGCTTTCTGTGCTGCACTAACCTACGGCCGCTGTTGAATGGCTATTTCAGACTTACTAGAGAAAGAGTGGAGTGACTCGGTTACCTGGTCAGGATAGTCTGCAAGGCTTAGTTTTTTTCTGGGGGGAAAAAAGTTAAATAAAATTACAAAATGCAGATCCATCTTAATTACTTCAGCATCATTCTTCCTCACGTACCAATCCAGCCTTCAGACCAGTCCTAGAACTCTTTTAATCCGCATTCTGCTGTAGCGCTGTCATGAATTTGCACGTGTCTGCCTTTTCCAGTGTCCTGCTTGTATGCTACCAGAAGAGCCATTTTATTGACATTTCATTGGTGCTCTGTTGATCTTATTGATCTGATTTTGTATGTTCAGAGAAAACACAGCACACTTTTATTTAGGGCCATCAAGCTTACTGAAAAGCTGTAAAGGAGGATGTTTTATTGATCTTGGTGTAGGTGGCATAGTATTGCTGTGTGTTGTGATTTCAAGAAATCTGTTTTGTTGTGTGTTGGATTTTTGGAGCTGTGTGGTAGGCATCTGATAACAGAGAAGCAAGTGTTAACTCTACTCTGAAAGCAATGGGAATTAGAGATGTTACTGAGATCTCATTAAGCTAAATCTTCTTTACATGTTATGTTTTAGAAAATCTTAATGAGACCCAGGGTGAAGGAGGAGGAATGGCTGTTCCTTTTGATGAGACAAGGGTGGTTGCCAGAGCCCACTGAAGCACTTTAGATTTGAGATAGTCTTAAGGATGCTTTTTAGCAGTAGGCAAACAGCGGGGTGCTCTGCAGTATTTCACGTTACTTTGAGAATATGCAGAACATTGTAGCCAGAATATACAGCACGTTGTGAGTTGTTCTTGTGCATTGTATAAATTTGATTAAATCTTGCTGCTCAGAGCAGTTTATAGTCCTTGTTGTTAACCAAAGAAAATAAGATCCAGTTTTCATGTGAAACTCTGCCGCTGAAAAACAAACAGTGCACATGTTTTAACAACAGAGAGACCCCTTTGGCTACTCTGTAGGTCACTGTTTGTGTACTTGCAGCAACAATCTGATTTCACCCACTGAGGTGAAGGGGAGGGGCATCTCTGAAGATGCCTGTTCTGTGAGATTAGGCTGTCTGCCTGGGCTCTATACAGAAGAAACCGTCCATGCAGGTAGTGGGTGCTGAGATGTTAGCCTCTGAATGTTTGACTGACACGCTGTAGAACACTTGGATTGATTGAACTGAGAAGTGGCATAGTATTTTGGTGACCTTTCTCAGAATAAATGCATCTTTTCCATCCTTCTTACCCTCCAGTTCCTGGTCCTCACAGGCTGAGTGGTCAAGGTCCTTTTTTTTCCTCCTTTTTTTTTTTTTTTTTTTTTTTTTTTTTTTTTTTTTTTTTTTCAATTGTTTTTCTTGAAATCATTCCTATGTCATGGTAAAAATGAAGCAGACCTTGAATCTGCAGTGATATATGCTGTTGCAGATACACTTTTTTTTCCTGTTTCTTTTTTGAAAACCCTTTCATAGGTAAATATGTAGTCATTTTTCTCAAGGCTTCTAACAGTATTATAGCTTGTGGCGGTACATATGTTATTTACAAGGACACCAAAGCAGTGCCTAGAGATGGCTCTAGGCTGAAGTTCAAATGTCATCAGCCTTCTTATAACAAAACTATCTTACTTCAGATGGGAGAAGTAAGACTGTGCTTCCTAGAAATGTGGTTAAATGGTATGATGCCACCAAAATAAGCCCTAACTGAACACTCAAAAAGGCTGTGTGAGTAGAGAAGGGTTGTATTACACCGGTACAGTGCATCAGTCCAAGTTCATCTCTTTTCATGTAGCAGTTGCATACTCTCACCTGAATGCTATAGTCATGCCAGTGATTCGTTTAGCTTCCTATTTTGTTCTTTTTGATCTGCAAACCAAAGCATCCATTTTATTTTCATCCATGTTTCTGCAAAATCATGTCTTGAATGCCCTCTTTCTTGATTGCTTGAAAGCTTTAATCTGTAGAGTTTAGCTGTTTAATTTGTGTGCTCTCAAGTGTTATTTTGTCTGGATTTGGAGTTCAGCTTTGAGTGCACTGCATTATATTCACACTTTTTATTTTACTAGCTATATATATTTTACTTCAGGTGTCTCAAAAGTTTCTGTCAAAGTATATACTATTTCTTATTGCTTAAAGTATTCTTTCTATTTTCTGATGGCTCCTGCCTTAAAGTATTCTATTTTCTGATGGCTCCTGCCCATGCATGCTTTTAAAATATACCAGCTAGACCAAATAAAATTCCTTTTGTTCTTTTGTGTGTGTGCACCTTTTTGAGATGAGATGTGAGTTTAGATTCAGAGACTATAAAGAGGAATTTTTGGCTTTTGTGGCGTTTTGATATGAATGTGCTCATTTTTTGTTTACTTTCTGCTTGCTTGCCCCTTTACCAGCAGAACAATTACAATATTTTGCCCTCCTTTTCTTGGCTTTACATTGGAAAGCCTAGGAATATGGAGCATGACAAGGACATTACCTGTAAAATGTTCAAATAAGCATCTTTTGTTCCTACAGTAATTTCAGTCCTGCAGACAGAAGAAGTCCTGCAGACTTCTGCCAATTTGAAGAAATCCAGGACTTCTTACCTAGAGCTGTTGACAGCATGTAATTTAGGGGTGGGTTTATTTGGTACCCCTCCTCTAGGGTTCCAAAGCAGACTTAATACAAGGAGAAGAATTCCCCAAAACACTGGTGTGTTAATGGGAATGATCGTCTGATTCATGAGATTAGTGAATAGCATAGTTTAAAAAAAAAAATAAAATTCCCATCATGTTGTAGGACTTTGGTTTTGTTCTGATATAAATGACTCGGCATTTAGCAAAGTATTGCAGAAGTAGAAGGCTGCCTGATAGGGGTTTATACCTCACAGCGTGGGGATTTCATACAAATAGGTGAAGTCAGCACGAAGTGCTCTGGTTTCAGCAGCACAAAATGATGTTCTATTATGGGCAAATGCTTTGTTGTTCTGGCAAAAGATGAATGGTGTCAGTAAAATGTAACAACCTAAGAAAAAGTGGGGCCGGGTTCTTGGGTAGAATAAATAAAGGTATACATATATTGAAGAGATGAGGGGGGAGAATAGACAAATGCTTTTAACAGAGAGGAAAAACTACTCTTAAAAGGAAAAAAAAAAAGTGTAAGCTTATTTCTTTTTAAAAAAAAAAAAAAATCCAAAACCAACTCCCTCCCCCAAAAAACTCCTTGTTTGCTTCTGTTTTAGAAAATCTAATGAGACCCCTTAAGAACTATGGAATCGCATGGTGAGCACATGTTTTAATTTAAATCAAGCTTTTTTACAGAGGTGCTTGATATTGTGCTGGAAAGCTTAATTTTTTTTCTTTATTTCAGCATGTCTATGGGTTTCTTGATAGAAGAGACTGCCCCAGTTGTGTGGAGAGGACTCATGGTGATGTCAGCTGTTGAGAAATTGTTGAGACAGGTAAGGACTTGCGTACATATTTGTGTATCAAACTAATAGATTATTTTAAAATGCTTTTAACTGGTACATGAGTGTCCATGACGTTATTTCATATATTAGTGGTGAGCATTTTTGTATCTCGATCTTCTTAAAGTCTTAAGAATTTAATCTTAACTTCAGGTAAGAGGGAAAATTTACACTTTTTGCTTTTACCCTAACCATTTCAAATAGAGCTGTTGTTCCATGCATTTGATGGGTGAATCACCCCAATTTGCATTCCTGCTCATTCCTTTTTATGTTTCTTTATGTAATTGTTTAAAAAAAAAAAAAGGCATTTTGAAGTTGCCTAAGGATTTGAATGTATAGATATCTATGCATATCTACAGCTGTATTCCCTTATGTACTTATTAATTCACTAACACTAAGAATTCTTGGATGGCGTTTGACATGACAGGTACATGAAAATCATTAGATACCATCTCTGTGTAATGCAGATAGGTTATTAGTTAATAAATTTCCTGGCATATGGAAGTGAGGTGGCTTTTTTATTTCTTGATAGGTTTTTTTTTTTTTTCCCCCCTCTTATTGTGAATAGATCTGTGAAGTGCTAATGAGACAAACAGCTGAAAAAATGCATTAAGGTTGCATGTTTAGACTTAAGTGACCCAAATTGTTCACAATTGACATCCATTCCAGGGATTTAATGTGGAGATCACTCGGTTTTTGTATGTCTTCTGTAAATGCCTCCAAATCGTGTGCTCCCTTAATGACTGAAAATAAGAATTTTTTTAAAAAATTTTTTTTTCCTCGATCTTTTTCCATTTTTACTGAATTCTCCTCTAACACAGACTTTGAGCAGTCGCAGTCGTTGCCCTAGTCAGAAAAGCCGTGTCTGCCAAAATTTCAGGAAGAACATCTTTGTCTAGATTTGGCCTTTAAAAATAAAGACTATCCATGCCAATAGCTGTGAAAGGCTGTTCTGACCTCTTTGTGTGTTGCATGGCATAGGCCAAACTCATGAAGACTAGAGCCTAAAACCTTAAAGGTAGAGCTAAAGTTAGCACCTGCTGTATTGGCATACTCCACCCTGGGAGACTGAAGACTGGCAGGCACTGCAGTGCTGTTACTTCAGTCGGTGGTATCCCCAGATGGGAAGCGTGTGCCAGCATCCTTGTGGAGGGTGCGGATGATGCCGTGTAATGAGCTCGTTGCTCCCTAGCAACCGATGAAGCAGTTACACGCCGGCCAGTCATGCTGTAGGAACAAGACTGAGTCCATTAATGCTCCAGGCAGCAGTGATTTCCCTGATAGTGGAACCTGAATTCTGAAAGAGGAAGGCGTTTACAGCTAAATTTCTTCTCCCCACAAGCATTTTGCTTCTGCATGATGACCAGTGTAGTCTTAAATCTGTGCTGGAAAAAGTTGTTTGCATCTCTGTTTGCACACAGCAGTGTGCCAAGGTGACCAAGAGGGCCAACAGCATTCTGGCTTGTATCAGAAATGGCATGGCCAGCAGGAAGAGGGAAGTGATTGTGCCCCTGTACTTGGCACTGATGAGGCTGCAGCTCAAATACCGTGTTCGGTTTTGGGCCCATCACTACAAGGACATTGGGTAGCTGGAGCACATCCAGAGAAGGGCAATGAAACTGGTGAGGGGCCTGGAGCACAAGTCTTATGAGGGGTGGCTGAGGAAACTGAGGTTGTTTAGCCTGGAGAAGAGGAGGCTGAGGGGAGACCTCATTGCTCTCTACAGCTACCTGAAAGGAGGTTGTAGGGAGGTTGGTGTTGGTCTCTTCTCCCAAGTAACAAGCAATAGGACAAAAGGAAATGGCCTCAAGTTGCATCAGGGGAGGTTTAGATTGGATATTAGGAAAAAAATGTCTTTACTGAAGGAGTGGTCAAGCATTGGGACAGGCTGCCCAGGGAAGTGGTGGAGTCACCATCCCTGAAGGTGTTCAAAAAATGTGTAGATGTAGCACTTTGGGACCTGGTTTAGTAGGCATGGTGGTGTTACGTTGATGATTGGACTTGATTTTCTCGGAGGTCTTTTCCAACCCTAATGATTGTATTCTATTCTATTCCTCCTTCAAAGAAAGAAGCTCACAGGGAGAACCAGCAGGATCTATCTGATGTACAGGTGGTTTTTAGAAATAAGTAATAATTTTTCCAGACTAACACATGCTATTTTGATTTTAAAAACTGTAATCTGCCTTTTGACATAGTTACTAGTCAGTCTCAAGAAGAGGTTAGCTGTAAAACCAATAGTACTATAGCCTTAGACACCTAGACAAGAAAGGACCACGGCATGCAGTAGTATTTTTAAAGATACTATCATTTCATTTTATAGATGTAGTTTAGTGATCTGTTGGGGGCTTTGAAATTTTTCCTTGTTTTCTCTTTATCTGTTCCGATTGCTCTTAGCTGTTACCTTTTGCTTGACAGTATAAAGTTGCTTGCAAGAGTAAAATACTTCCATTTGTTTTTAACTTTCTAAAACCATGTTCTTAAGACATAGCTGCTCCGCAATCTAGATTTATAATAGAATAAAAATGTAAGGAGCTTGTGTGCATTCAGACAATCTGATATAATATTAAGTTATTAAAATAATTAAGTTAGCCAAATAAAAACCACAGAGATTTCCAGAGTTCTACATTAAAAACACTGATGCTATTTTATAATGATGTTTATTCGTAGATGGTGGAAGGTTTTTTTTGTTGTTTTTTTTAAGAGCATCAAGACTACACGTTCACTCTGTAAATAACTTTGGATGCTTGTTTGGTTTTCTCCATAGGAACAAATTTGTTTCCCAGAGCTTATCATGTTTCTGATACTCTGATAAAGCACTGAAGGGCCTAGTTTCCGAATTCATTAATGGGGACTTGTTAACTCATTGTGTGCAGGGAGGAGTGGTCAGGAATTGGAACAAGCTGCCCAGGGAAGTGGTGGAGTCGCCATCCCTGGAGATGTTCAAAAACCATGTAGACGTGGCACTTGCGACATGGTTTAGTAGGCATGGTGGTGTTGGGTTGACAATTGGACTTGGTGATCTTGGAGGTCTTTTCCAACCTCCAAGGTTAACTCATAATTGGTCTGTGCCTGTAATTAGCATTTAAATGCTTCTCTTAAGACTTGCAACTTATTTAAATTTCTGGAATTGTTATGTTGGAAAATAAATTTTGTTAAATATATACATTATGTGTTTTCTTATATATTTACTGCGTGTAACCTTAGTCTTTGTAATACATGTATATTTGTTCTCTGGTTTTACTTCTTTGTTGGATGAATGGCTTTTCAGCACAGTCCAGAGTCCAGCCTCACTTTTGTCTCTTTTTCACTTCTACTTGCCTACGGCCAGAATGTACATCACTTTTCAGATAGAACACCACTTTTTAAATCCAGGCTTTCCTTTTGGCGCATGTTTAGTCTGACAAGCTGCCTTTGTTCTTGTGTGCTGTATAGTGTCAGACTGGTAGATAATAGGCAATAATATTGAAGACCAAAATTAGTGCTTGGGATTTCTCTGGTAATCCATATCTCATGAGCAAGCATGGTTTTATAGAACACATCGTGTAATTTTCCTTAAACAGAGTTTGAAGGAAATGTGCCTTCATAATACAAAATAGAGTTAACAGTTTAGTATTCTATTTTTTATATATTACATATATATATTGATGTATGTGTATCAAATCGGTATATAAATGAAAATATATAGCATATTGGTTCTATAATGTGTCCTACTTTTAATAAAAGTATTGTTCAATAGAAAAGAAGGAAAGGAGTGAAGATAAGTTATTGAAAGAACAAGAAATAGATAAGAAAATCATTTTTCGCCTGTGGCAAAAGTGAATTACAAACAGTAATGGAAGGTTTGATTCTATATAAACATATTCATAACTCTTTCAGTTAAATATATCTCTAATTTACATGCCTTGAAATTATCCAAACTTTTGTTGTGGCTGAGAAGTGACTTTCTTCATTCACATAATTAGGTGTGCTGTAGGCCCTCTTACACTGCAGGGTGATCTTTTTTCTTGTATGGGTTTTAACTCTTCCCATTTCCCTGACACAATTATCTTCATGTAAAAATTCTTTCACCTCTGTTAACACTTCCTTTGAATCTTGCTCGTCTGTAGGTGAGATAGAAGAGTAATTTTTTTGTTTTCTTCAGTTTTTTAAAAGATAGTTCTTTCCTCTGACAATATTGTTGAAGCCCAGGTAAGGAAGTTCTGATAGTTCTAGGCTTTTTCTATTCAGTTTTCACTTAACATACACTTCAGAAGCTGCTTACTCTTTTGAATAGTTCCATTCTGCACTTGTTTCTTTACTCTTCATGTGTCTTGACTCAGTACTCTGGTACTTGGTTTAGACTAAAGAAGCTACCTCAAAATGCATCATCTTGGTATATTTGCAGTGAGAGCGGCATCAGTTTAACCTTTTGGCTAAGTACAGTAAAGATATGAGTATTTTTGAGAGTTTCCTAAAGCCTGTACTTGAACAATAATGTGTCTGAAAAGCTCTGTTGAAATAAGTATCAAGAAGACAGGTAAGAGTCTTAGAAATACAAAGATTATTTTTAAAAAGAAAAAGACAACAACCAAAACTTGTTTGCTGATTTAAAGTGCTTTTGCAACAAGGGTTTCAAATGGTCATCACCACTGTCCCATACAGTCCGTATGGTAAGTTTTCTAGCACCATTCTCATTTCTGTCTGAGGGCACCTTGACAGTTCAGTGACAAAGGAGGAATTAGAAGGGTGCAGGCACAGTCCTGAACTGACCCAGGAGCAGCATGACTGGCTGCTGCGTGTCCTGGAGTGTATTATGGTGATTGTTCTGCCAAAAGGTTGGAGGAGATGAAGTGGCACAATGTTGGCTGCCCATTTAATGGCTGCTACAGTCATAGCAGCAATGCAAGTGGAGGAGGTTTCTTGTTTAGGCAGTAATCAGTAAAACTTTTAATACAAAGGATAGTAAGTATTGGTTTCTCTGATCTCTGATCTCTCTATCTTATACGTGTGCTATCAAGTTGAAACACCAGCAGAGAAGGGGGAAAAAAAAGATTATGCAGCAGACAAGTCAACTTTTCTATTTAAAAAAAAATCAGATAAAAAAAAATTAAATACAGGGTGAAATACAAGTGCATATTTCAGCATGTTCTCCTTTTATCTTTATCATATCTGTAGATAACATTGTATCACTATTAAAAACAAGCGTTACCTACACAACATGGATTGTAGATGTCAGCAATTCTGTTAAGTGCAAACATTCCCCTTGGAACTAGCCCAAGAATCTGCTCTCTTTTCAAGGCAGGAGTCTCTACTTGATTAACATCCTTAACAGAATTTCCTACCCTGAGATGACATTTTAACCTATGTTTTTGCAGGCTAGTCAGATCTTACATGGCAAGTATTTCTTCCTTATCATGCTCTAGAGTGTCAAGAACATTTTGTGCATTGGCAGCATCCTTGGTATCGTGTGGCTATAAAGTAGAGCCTCAGTGCTGTTAAGTGTACTGTGGGCTCTAAGCTGTTCCTTAGATTTACCTGGTAAGGATTAACACATTTTCCCAGAAAGATGAGGAAGCTTTTCCTGGAGTGGCTCGATTCTAATGAGCCCCTAAAATACTCTTCTTATTATCTAATTGTAATATCTCCATCTCTTTCTTGCCGCTTCTTTTAGCGTCACTTCAGTGCCTCTGTTTTATAGAAGGTATGTATTGAAAGAAAATTAAAATAGAACAAAGTTTCACTGGGAGGGATATAATTAGAAAGGAAAGAATACAGGGCAGCAAATTACATAAAACTTCCAATGCAGAGCAGTTGCACGTGAGCAAAGGGAAATTAGATCTTACACTTTGAAACATGGTCAGGCTTTATCCCATGTAGATTGATGTTGGAAGCCATAAATTCAGCGGAAGAGTGATCAAAATTATTTTATTAGCTCAACCTAAAGCTGAATAGGGCTGGAGTCTGAAGATCTAGTCTTGTCCTTTAAAGAACTTTAACTCAATTTATGCAGTTGTTACAATTGTACATAATTTTGGAAGTTTGGCTAGAGGTGGAGATTTAGCGTGCTACTTTACTTCTGAAGCTGTCCTCTACTTAGAGAAGATCTACTTCGAAACCAGTACTTGCCAGAGGTAGTGGTGGTAGTATTTATATAGGAAAGTGTTATGTGTGAGCATGCATGTATGTACTCAAACCTTTTTTATAGCATAATTCTCTGATGCTTAGTTATTGTACGTAAGTAGTTGCAGAGTATTGTGTGTTATTTGGAATAGGGAGATACAGACAAATGGATAAATTGTCTTTGAAACAAACTGTGGGTTGTGAGGTCTGGGATATTTCAAAAGCCTCTGTGAAAAAGCTGCCCTAAAAGCAACAGTGGAGTGAATGGTACAGTAAAAATTTGTGTTTAAAGATTTGAGATTAGATTCACTTGGAAACAGTAGTACTATTTAATTCTTAGAGGACAAGGACTATGGAGTGTTGTGGGTTTTTGATCATTGCTTGAAGTGGCCCATCTCTATAGAGGAAATTATAGATGTTCAAGACTATTTTTGTTTGACATACATTAGTTAGTAAATTATTACGTGTAATTGCTACTGTTTGAGTAGTGTATATGTAGTTATCAGTGTTCTCCCTTCCACTCTTCAAATTGAAGAGATTGCATATGTGGATTTGGGGACAATTTTTCTTTAAATGTGATTTATTTTAGGTACGTGTTTATGCTGTGCTTGGGAAGACAAGAAAAATAGATAAGGTATTGAGAGCAAATGTATTTGTACTTGGTAAAATAGCTGCTTTACTGTGCATTGACAGTTTTACTGTGCATGTTCTACACAGTAGAGAGTCCTCTATGTGGTGTCTGTAAACAACAGTTCGATCTCATTTATAGCATGTATTTATAACATGCTATGTTAAATCTCATAAATTCTTCAGCATATAAATTTTCACGGTTTTGTACCCTTTTGTTTGCCTATGTGTATAAATACATTTCTTACAGACAAGAACAATGGAGAAACCAGGGGAAACCATTCCAAATTAGAAGGAATGACATATATTTGATTTGGAAGCAATATGTGACAAGAACATTGTCAGTAAGGTAGTTAGGTACTGCCTGCTGAGCTGTCTCCCTGATTGATTAGTATGATTTGCTAAGAGTTGTCCTTTGGCTTCTGTTTGTGTCCGTAGACTGTCTTTTGCCTTACGTTTTGAGGACTGTGGAAATTTCATTCTGTGTTTATACAGTGTTCAGCACAGTACTGAGTTATCATTTCTTGAGAGATGCACAGAAATACGAAGACTAGTATTCGCAACTTCCAAGTAAATCTAAACTTCTTCCTGTGATATCTTTTCCTGTTTATGAGATAAATTTATTATACTTTTTTTCTTCTAATAAGCACACTATATTTTGTGTTTCAGATTCCCAAAGTATATGTGTCAATGATATAAAATCTGTTAAGAATGCCTAAGATCAATATAAATGTGTCACTGGCTTCACCACAACTGATACTCATCAGAACCTAAATGTCTTTTGCAGTATATGCACAATTGCTTTACTTCTGATAGTACATGCAACCTTGCATATATATTCTCCAGCAAAGAGCCATCAAGGTGATAAGGGGGATGAAGCATGTAATATGTGAAGAGACACTGAGAGAACTGGGATTTTTTTTTATTTTGAGAAGGTTAAGGGGAGATATGAACTGTTGTTTTCAACTCCCTAGTGGGTATGTTCAGAGGAGATGAAGGCAGATTCCTCCTGGATGTGTACAGTGATAGCACAGGAGGTAATGAGTGCAAGTTGCACTGTACAGTAAGAAATGTGCAGGGGTGGGGAGGTAGGTTTAGGTTTTTTACAGTGAAAGCAATTGCACATCAGAACAGATTGCCCAGAGAGATTCTAGAATCTCTCTTTTGGAAGATGTTCAGATCTCAGCTGGGCAAGACTGAGTAACCTACTCTAAGTTGGTCCTGCAGTGAGACTGTGAGCAGTGAGATGGACCAGGCAGATAACCTCCTGAGGTCCCTTCAGACCTAAATTGTGTGAATCTGGGATTAGTTCTAAAATTGTCATTCCACTGCCTGATTGACTATCGGTGTATAACTCCATTAAAGCCTACAGCTCAAAGAGGAGAAAATGGCTCTGCCTTTCACAGATATCACTGGTTAGAGCACTCAGTCAAAACCTAAACTGAAATGCAGGTGTGTCTCTAATATGAGTGCCCTAATTGCTAAGCTAGACAGTCATGCTAGCTTATCTCTCTTGCTTAAATAAATATACAATTTAGTCTTGCAATCAAATGAGCAAGTTTCAACATTGTGACTGAGAGCATCCTTTCCTCAGCAGCATTTCCAGTCATTGGCCAGTCTCTTTAGGCTTTAGAGGTGCAGATCAGATCCCTGTAGGCAGAGACATAAAAGTCAAACCCAAACAAGCCCGATCTCTTGAACGAGTATCCTTAATATGAACTATGAAATTTTTTAAAAATACAGATAAATATTTATTTTTTTTCCCTGTCATACCTCTCTGTTGTTCTGATATTCTGATAGAAGTACCTTGATCTAGGAGAGGTTTAAAAATGGGGATTCTATGCTTGTATGTGGTGGTGTTCTCTCAGGCATCTTAGAATTGAGTAGCAATGCTGTAAGGAAGGTTGTGCTGGAGACTTACGGCAATTTTTTGCTTTAGCTTTGGTAGTTTACTGACCCTCCTTCTGGAAAAAAAATAGGTTGATTTTTTTTTTTTTTAAAATCTTACTATCAGTGTCAGCCTTGAGTATTTTACAGTCTCAACTAGACAAAGAAAAATTCAAATATGACAGCAAAAGACATCTTCAAATAAGAAGTTACACATGTAGTATAAATCTCCTATGCCTAAATTTTTTAGAAGAAAGATTGAAGAAAGGCCAGCAGGAATGAATTCAGGAATGGAATCTGGAGACATGGATTTGAAGGCTAGCATATTTTTAAGTGGTTGCTAAACAGGAATACTGGTGGTAATTGTTTACATGAAAAATATCAAAATGCAGACTACAGTAGATACCTAATGCCACTCTTCTATTCTCTTCCACTAGTAAAGGAGTCTATTCCTTCTTTCTAGCTGCTGTAGGTTAGATGCAAAAAGCAACATGAGTGTTGCTGTGCTGAATATTATGGTGCCTAAGAGGTAGGTGCCCTGCCAAACTAAAGCCTAGGCTGGAGCCGCTGCATACTTGGGATGGTGAGAGTCCATCAGTTGTCGTTTCTTTGTTTGTCATTACTTTGAGGAGTTACTTTGCCCTCCTGCATGTACCTTCAGGCTCTTTGGCACTGTTTTAGGATAGGTGCAAGCCTTGGATTTTAAGTGTAGCAAAAATTTTTTCTCCTTCAGATCCACGCCTTGAGCGAGTTGGCATAAAGTTCCAGTTTTGCTGTGTTTCGTCACTTACATCGTAAATGTCAGTGGGGGCTTGCTCAAAGGTGGAATTATTATTAGTATGGGCAAAGAACTGTCTCGTCACTATAAAATTAGTGAGAGAGTGTGTTGGTGGATGAGAGGGAGCAGTGAAATGGGATTTAGCAGAGAATTGCACGTATTGGGTCAGGAGGAAGATGACAAAACAAGTTGATGGCTCTGATTTTTATTTTTTTTTTTTAGCTATATTTTGAATGAATTGAAAGGATCCCCAGAATAGTAATAGTGAGTCAATGATGAAAATTACTCTTATTGTAAATGTAAAGAGCAAGTGAAGAGAAAGCGCTGCAGTGAAGCCAGAAGATTTTTTCTTTTTTTGGAGTGTGGATTTTATTTTAAACACTTATTGGTTTAGGAAGGGCACTGTTTCGAGCCATTACCATTGAAGGCATTTAACGTGCATTATGGCAGTAAATTTTGAAATGGGAAAAGAGTGAGATGCTGCAATGGGAAATTATAGCAAAGGTGGTCAGTAACGTGAATAGCTCATTTTAAAACTTTTATCATCTTTTTCCCTTTTAATACACATTTAAGAGTCTGTGCACACTCATCTGGTTTTTTTTTTTTATGTTTTGGCAACATCTTATATTTGAGAATTTTTGCTAATTTCAAAATTGACTTGTATTTTGAAAGATTCTTGTATTTATCAAATCTGCAAAGAATTAAGGCAGGTAGTGTTTAGCAGAATATTTACAGTTTATATTTCATAGGGCTAAACAAAGCTGTGTTTGTATTATAAACTACAAAGATGTGTTTATACTTCGCAGTGCATAATTCTAAAATACAGTAGTCTCACCAGGTGTCACTACAGTGAAAAATTTGCCAGCATTTCAGCAATTAGAGAAATATTTCATCTGTTTTATTTTTCTGTTTGAGTTATCTTAGCCTGAGGTGGGCATAGAGATTGTTAGTTCAGGTTCAAGTCTGCTACTTTACAGTTTGGAAAAACAAAAAAAAAAGTTCAGACGTCACTATTCTTCAGAACAGTAAGAGTAGTTGCATCTTTTGGTAGTTGGGATACTTTTCTATTTTTATTTTTGTGATCCAAAATGCAAAAATGAAAAGATCTAGATGTTTAATCCCTACACATGAGATCACTGATGTTATGTATTTATTCTATTTAGAAAGGTCAAGATCTGCTATTGAGATATTTTGAAGAGAGCAACACTCAGTGATAAGTAGTGGCCAAACTTTGCAGTACTAAGACTGCACTTTGATATGCTGCTGAGACTGACTGCATCTACAGCTGGCAGACAGTACAAACAAGAACTCTGAATGCTTGTGAGGTTGGTTTTTGTTTTGGGGTTTTTTTTTTGTTTTATTTTTTTTTTCTTAAATCTTTTAAGCTTTCAATTAAAGTAGAGGAGGTCAGTTGGCATCCCTCATTTTATCATTGAAAGCAAGGGAACTGTTTCAAGGGTAAGATAAGCAGATGACCCATTCATACCTTATAAAACAATTTGTTTTAAAAAATCCTGATACTAGTTTTTTGTTACATTTATTTTGCTAAGTAAACAAATTTCTTCTCATCTAGAGCCCACTGAAATAAGTGGAAATCTTGACACCATTTTCTACACCATGCTTTAGTTCTGATGTTGATGTTTAGAAAAGCCTGTTACAGGAATTTGTATAATCATCACTAATGTGCTCAAATGCTAATAGTCACCGTGAAAGGTCCAGTCTGTACAGGGAGAGCTGCCTTAACCAGTCCCAATCAGTATGTACATATTTAAGGGAAATTATTGTGCTTCCTGGAGATGAGAAGTTAAATATAGGTTCAGGAAACCTAGGTTTCGGCTTCTGTGCAGCCGAAAGCACAGAAGGCTTCTTTCCACCCATCTGCCCCCCAGGTTAACTCCCTGCGGAGTACGGGTATTCCTACTGTCACTCGAGTGCTCCTGTATGTTTTGGGGCATGTATGGCTGAGTGCATATGTGCGTGATTCTTTCCTTTTGTTTCTGGCTGAAGCTACAAAACCTGTTCTGTTGCCTTCCTTCCCTTAATGAAGGAAGCAGGATCTATATGGATCCCTGTAGCTTTATTGGCTTGCGTTAGCAGCTGATATGAAAAGGGATTATAGTCTCTGAAAGGAATTGACAGTCATAGAAAGAAGTGTTAGGAAAGCCAGAAGAAAACAAAAACATTAGACAACAACTTACTGCTGAACTGGAAGCGTTTGCAGTAAATGTATTTTAACTGTCTTAGAGGATTAAAAAAAAAAGGGGGGGGGGGGGGGAAAGCCTAACAACATAGTGAAAATG
>WHYT01014739.1:276416-293011 GCA_009806455.1 Tetrax tetrax | reverse complement strand
TTTCTTTTTATTGTTTTTTTTTTTTTTTTTTTTTTTTTTTTTTTTTTTTTTCCCTCCTTTTTTTTTTTTTTTTTTCTTTTTTTTTCCCCTTGAGTCTTTAAAGGAAACTGTTTTGAGGTTTAAGGTTTCTCTGCACCAAAGTTCAGAAATGTGCCTAAATGTCATCCAGCTTCATTCTTGGGAAGTGGTGGTGATTTAAGGGTGTTCTTAAGCGTTTGCTGATCAGGAATACTAGTGGCAGAGGAGCTAGGAAAAGAGAAGGCACTATTTGTTTTCTTTTCTAAGTGAAGCTTCCATTACTTACATGAGACTTTTCAAAAACATAGTAGACACCTAATGCCACTCTTCTACTTTATCTATTCTTCTCCGCTAATAAGGGAGTCTGTTTTTTCTTTCTAGCTGCTGTAGGTTAGGTGCAAAAAGGAACATGAGTATTGCTGTGCTGAACGTTGCAGTGTCTAACAGGTAGGTGCCCTGCCTGCAGGAATGGCAAGTTAATCTAAAGCCTAGGCTGGAGCCAGTGCGAACCTGGTATGGTCAGAACACATCAGTTGTAATTTCCAGTGGTACTATCTGAGGGGTTCCTTTGCCCTCCTTGGAGGTACCTTCGGACTCTTTGTCAGTGCCTTAGCAGAATAGGTGCAGTATCTTAGAGTGCTGAAGTTTAGAGCTTGGTGTGGAATAAGTGGAAATTAATGGCGTGGGTCAAAGTTGATAGGTTCACTGGCTGGAAGTGAACAATACTGAAGATGTTGAGCAAGAGGGCTACTAGGAAAAACCTATGGGATGTGTCTCACTTTCTGTCTCTGTCCTGGATTTTGGCACCTGATTGTAGCCTGTATCAGCCAGCTCTGTGGAGCTAGGATGTGGAGCCGAAATGGAGTATCTTCTGTTAGTTGCCAAGACCTTTCTTTCACTTTATCTTGACAGGCTTGTTCTCTGTTCATAATAGCCTGGGAAGTTTCCATAACCGTTCAGCCAGGACATGGGAGCTGCAAGTTCAACTACTTTCTCAGGTTAGCATTAAGCAATCAGGAGGTTGCCCTGAAATCACGTACACCAGACACAATCTTCTGCTGTGCAGCCAGGGATGCAAGATTCCTGAGGCCAGAACTAGATGTGTGAAGGTAGAGTGTGACCAGGAAATTCAGTTAATCTGAAGTTTCAGCTTCCCAGGTTAATGCCTCAGCCACTGGCCTTATATAGGGTTCTGTTTGCTTCTATGGCGTTTGCATTTTTGATTGCATGGTGGCCCAGATAAATGCTACCTGCCTGAGAAACTGGGAACTTAGGTCTTCCAGTTCATGAATAGGTTCTCTCATATGTCTAATTATGATATTAAACAGCCGCAGTTATAATGGCAGAACTGTGGGCTTTGTTTTGTTTCTAATGGCCACGAGTGCTTAGCTTTGTGTTGGATTCAGTGTTATCACTGGCGGGTGTATTTAGAGCATTCCTGCTAGATTGGACCTGTAAGACTTGCCCGTTTCTCACAAATGTGTGTGTAATTAATGTATCCTAAAGGGGCTTCTAATTTTATTTAGTAAATAAACTATGAATGTAACTATATAAATAGCTTTTTAAAAATAATATGAATATTTGTTAAACTGATTGAGCAGAGTTAGGAATTTTAATAATCCAACTTGCATTCTGACCATTGGAAGCTGACAAACTGATCCTTCACTCACACCATCCTCCCATGTCTCTTCTGCTCCCAGAAAATAACTGCAGATATCCAAGAATAGCAGCAGTTTTTTGTACCGGTATTCTTTGTGGAAAGTGATTATTTCTCACATACCAAGTGATTGACACAAACGTAAAGTAATTGTTCTTAAGGTACCAAAAATTAGTGTCTGGCTTGGTGTTTTGTTCCTCCCCCCAACAAAGAAAAGCTCCTCCACTTTTCTGTACTGTTTATGAAACTGTGATAGATGTTTCTTCTCTTACAGTGTTTTCCTCCATCAACAGTATCTTTTAAAAGAAGGAATTTTTCTCCCACCAGAATGTTGCTTTTCGAATACAGCTCTTTTATTCTGCTGCTAAAGTAGATGCCCATTTTTAGATGTAAATATTTTTTTCTATATTAAAACAGTAAAGTAAAAATTGGAGCTAAATAAAAATCTAAGAAGCAAATGAAAACATGAAGACTGTCCCTTGCTTGGCAGTAATCACTGAATGTCCCAGAAATTCATGGTATCAGCACCTTCAGCAAATTATTTTAATTAGGTTTACAATACAAGTAACACTTTAATTTATTTTTGCAAATTCATAATTGAGGGCACTGGTGAATGCAAAAGCATGGTTCTGTGGGCACAGCAATTATTTTGGCAATCTGTATGCGATATTTTCACAGATTATCTATTGTCTAATTTGTAGTAAATGCTCTTACTACTCTAGGAGTAAGACCTTCAGCATATCTTCAGATTGTTATATATGCAATTGAAAAATCTGTACAATTTAAAAATTGTATTTATTTTTACATTTTATCTGTCTAACACTTTCTGTGTTCCACTCTTCACAAGGACAACCTATACACAGTTCTTCATGCTCCTTTCTGACCTAAAGTCAGTTCTTTTAACGGAGAATGTGTACAACTTCACAGTCACAGTCCTATGGTCAAGAGTCCCAGTTAGTCAGTGATCTGCTCTGCTTGCTCTACGCGTCTTCTCACTTGTGCTCTTTTTTCACACTCTCGCATCCTCTTGAGTCTTCCTGTGGGATTGAAAGGTTCTGTATTTTGTGCAGCCTTTGTTGTGACTTCTTGTTTCTTGTTGGGTGTATTGATTGTTGTGCTCTGAGGTAATTCAAGCAGATTCTCCAATACTACTTTCATTAGCAAGGGAAGGCTACTTTGAATTCAGTGACGGGGGAGGTTATGCTTGCGAATTTTAAGTACAGAACGTTTGAGGATGGACATTTGTCCATATTTGAGAAAAACAAGCTATTTAAACAAAACATTTTGTTATTCAAAATTCATGTTTCACCTCAAGGTTACTTACTCTGAGATCCGATAACATCTCACCAGACAAAAAAACCCAAGTCTTATATGGAGATTTACTGTCTTTTGGCCTCACTTCAGTGGTCTACATCCATTTGATTCTATTCTAGTTTTTATCTTGCGCCGATTATGGTAATATCTGAGAGTCTTCTTCAGCAGTATCTTAAGTGACTTGAATAACACCTGTCATATTATTTTCTTCTGTAGGCCTTTTTCTGAAGGCCTTAGACTGTCTCTGTACAATTTCCATCTTCTGTACAAAAAAGCAAGAAACAGAATTTTCTGACCTTTTTAATCTAACGATTTTTAGTTCAAGCACTAGTTTAAAATCAGTGTCTGAATGATGGTCATTAAATGATGCCTATATTAGTCTGTTGGTACCTCGATAAGGAATTTATTTCTCGTTGTACCAGAATATGAACTGAAGTTCAAGGAATTAGAGGGACATGGACCAGTTGGAGAAGGTCCAGAGAGGAGGGCCACGAAGATGATCAGAGGGCTGGAGCACCTCACCTGTGAGGACAGGCTGAGAGAGTTGGGGCTGTTCATCCTGGAGAAGAGGAGGCTCCGGGGAGACCTGATAGCAGTCTTCCAGTAATTCAAGGGGGCCTACAAGAAAGATGGGGAGAGATTCTTCAGTAGGGCCTGTTGTGACAGGACTAAGGGTAATGGTTTTAAAACAGAGGGAGGTAGATTTAGATTGGATATTAGGAAAAAAATTTTTTACACTGAGGGTGGTGGAACACTGGCACAGGTTGCCCAGAGAGGTGGTGGATGCCCCATCCCTGGAAACGTTCAAGGCCAGGTTGGATGGGGCTCTGCACTACCTGATCTAGTCAGGGATGCCCCTGCTCCTTGCAGGGGGGTTGGACTAGATTACCTTTGAAGGTCCCTTCCAACCCAAACCATTCTATGATTCTATGAATTTAAATGGCTTGGGAAGAGACTTAGGGACATTTCTTTCCATTGTATGGCTTAAGCATGGAGTCTTAAACTGTATATCAGCTTTTAACGTTGTTACAGAAATATTCGCTGAAGTGCGTATAGGGAGTGGGCTTAATAAGCTTCTCCCTTTTGGTATTTGTTGCCAACACTTGTACTATGTCCTTCTGTTGTTATTGTAGGGAAAATCTGAATCATACAGCATATATAATTTGTATAAGCTTAAATTGGGTTCTGATAATACTGCCTTAAAAATGTGCTGCTGACTTTGGATTTGATAGCTCAACAGTGCTGATACCTTTGTGTATTAGTAGGGAGAGGTCAAAGAGAATCTGTGGTTTAGATGATGTACTTAGCATAGTTGCATCAACCTGGAGATTAATTTAATTAGATGATGTGATGCTAACTCACTTCCGATTTGTTTACATTTATATTAATTTACTTTTGTGCTTAATTTTATTGCTAAAAGGCATAGGAATAGAAACTTGCCTAGTTCCATATTTCTTTTCCAGTAATTTCTTATTCAGCAGCTGAGCTACAGGCAGTTCTACGTCACGGAACAGGAAAAAACGTTGGTGTATTTCTGAAGGAAAGTTTCTGCAAATTATGTAGCGCAGACTGTTTGTGGGCCAAGGGTGGAGAGCTGCAGATCAGTGATCATTCTCCAGATTGACTACATACTAAAAGTTTGCTTCTCAAAGTGTCGTCTTTTAGAGATCAAGTGCTTTGAGTCCGTGAGAAATGGGAATCTCTGCACACGAAGGCTTTTTATAGTAACAGCTCGAACCTAGTGGAGGAGTCTTTTATAGGTGGTGCCATCTTCACTTCAGACCGACACGGCATTGACTGAGCTTTCTGAAGTTGAGTAGGAGCCTGGTGTGGAGTGCCTTCCCTCAGTCTTCTGGAACGCTCTGTAGAGAATAACCTCATTCTTGTTGTCTTCTGGGTGTTGTTTAGTTTTGTAGGTTATATAGATGAAAGCAACAAACTTCAAGCTACTGCATTTGCCTTCAGTTCGTAACATTACTGAAAGCCATCAGAGAGGAGGAGGTGGGCAGTTTCTCTTTTGGTGATTGAATTGAACAGGATTCTGACTTTCTGCCTAGGCACTTATTTTTAAGTTACTATTAGGCTATATTGAGAAGGAATAGGAGAGTTTTCTTCTCTCCATGGAAAGCTTTGGAGAAAATTGTTCGTACGCTTCCCCTCATTTTGTCTCTGAACTTTGCAGATCAGGCTGCTCAGAAATACCTTAGAGGGAATTTGAACTGTTGCAGTCCATCTGTTTTTCATGGTGTTAGATTGCAAGTCTTTGAGATCGGTTAAGCATCAGAGGACAAGTAAAAGGGGCAATCTTCTTTGTTCAGGAAGTGTCGAGTTGTATTAAGCACTATGGAATATCCTGCTACGGTATAAGTAGTTATTTCACTACCACGGAGAAAGTTCCTGCAGGGACTGAAAATCTCTTTGTCTGGGGAATGTCTCCTTTCTTTATCAAATATTTGTGAGAACAAATACTTTTTTTTTTTTTTTTTTTTTTTAATTAAAATACCATGTTTCCTCATACTATTCCTGAAATGTCTGTTTTCTTACATCATTATTTGTTCCCAATGTCTGTGTATGTTCCAGCAGAATCTTTTAAGTAATTTTTCAAGGAAATCTTTTAAAATGTTTTTTTATCTTGCACTAACAGATGTAAATATATGTGAACAGTTATATACATCTTTGGTTAACAACATAATTTCTTACCTTTATTTTGTGTAGCTGTTTGCCTGTATTAAATCATCTATGTATTCAAGAAAGTGGGGGTGGGGGGGGATCAGGCAGGAATAGATCTCAGGCTGCCTGCAGTGTAGCTCTTAGTACTTTTCTGATACTGGTGTTCAGAGCTTGGCTGGCTGCTGCCAAGTCTGCACCTGCAGTGCTGCTTGATTGAAACTCTGCGTGTATCCCTCTTATTAAGAACAAATAAATAATATCTTCCGTTATTTACCAAACACCAGGATTACTTAAAAACCACAAGTAGCAATCCCTCTTCTGTACTGTCAGTTCAGCCTCATGCACAGAGGATGCTCAAGCTTCATTCCTCAGCAGAAATGCCATCTATGTCTCTGCTCTACCTTGGGTTTAACTGGCTATTTGGAACCCTTACTCAAAATGTGTATCTGGTATTTTGATTATGAATTGTCACATAAACAGAATGATTGATTAAAGTAATTTACATAGAAGCATTCATGGTGTTTCTGAGCAAGGGAAAATACACAGAAGCACATGGCACTTAATTACATTGCTTTAACAATAAATGTCAAGTTAAACCTTTTTAAAAAAAGATGAATGCTATACTTGTGGAAAGTGCAATTACATTTCTATGATTTGAAATGTTTTACACACTGTATATATTAAAGGGGCAAAGATATTAACACTCCTGTACATGCAAAGGTGCTGACAGATTTCAGATGCTACAAGGCAGGCTTTTGTAACCACTGTCCGCTTGTTGCGTGCAAAGGGAACTCCTTTACTGTAATGTGCTGTTAAGCTGAGCTCACTTACTTGTGTGCAACCGCATTTGCGTACAGACACACTTCTCAGAGGTGATTCAGAACGTTAGGACTACTGGTCCTTACTTGGTAAATTGTTGCTTATAAACAGGATTTGCGTGCAAATAAGTCTTTTATATCACAACCTAATTATACGTCCGATTTTAATAATGTTGTATGAAGGGCAGTAGTAGATTTCAGAAAGCCACTCCTCTGTTTGTAAGTTACAATTCTAAGTTTAGTTAAAAATGTCTCTCCTCCCTTTTTTTCTCCTTTGAAATTTAGTAACAGACCTGGAATTTCTTCTCTCATTAAATAACATGTACATGTCTATAATCATTATACTTTCCAAATTACATTCAAAAATTTGTTTAATAAAATAGTCATACTGCTTGTGTATTCCTGTGGGAGGGTAATGGAGGAGCAATGGAACTCCACAGAGTTCGTCATCTACTTCTTGGGGAACAGAAGAGAATAAGAAAGAGTCTGCAGAGAAAAATGAGACGAGGTGCAGAGTTTTGCAGCCTACGTCTGAGCGAGTCCGTATGTCTAGAGGACACTATTCACTATTAGGCAAAAACACTACCTCAGTTCTTTTCAGCAATTACAGCTATGTCATTGTGGTGCAGCTCTCCATTCTCACCCTGAATTACAAATGAAAAAGAAGAGAATAAAATTGTGAGGATAACTATTTCACTACATGCAAAAGAAAAAACAAGGTTAGTTTTAATAAGGAGCAATGTTCCAATCTGATTTACCATCTGACTTCCAGTTCAGTGCCACAGCGGTGGCATAAGCCAGAGAGGTGTGTGGAGGATGGTTCTCAGATATATTCGACACTTGTCCTCCTAGACATCTTCACTGTTGCCTTCTCTAAACTGCTGTGACAAAAGCATGTCTTCTGTCCTACTCTGCACAACACATCCTCTCCACTGCTGCTGGGGTGGTGTAGCTTCTCCATTTTTCTGTGCTCAGATTTATAAGTATTATAATGGAGCACAATTTGTTGATAAATACAGTCCATTTCTTTTTTTCAGTCCATGAATTTGAACAAAATATATGAAATAAGATGATTTCAGTGCCATAAGTTAAGTAAGGCGTTATAATCTAATTGCACTATGTGTTAACAAGAGTAATTTTCCTGTTGCCTAGCAATGAGATTTACCATGAGATTCACCATGTGCTTAAGATTCCATTATTAACTTCTATTTTCAGAGGTTTATAACTTTAATAAAAATAATTACTCGCAGGACAATCGAGACCATGCACGTCGAAAGTTCCTTTTGTTGTTGAATGCCTAGGAAAGGGTTTGAGCAGTGACATTTGAGGTCTTCTCCGTTGGCATTCCACATAGGAGTAGGATGAATGTAGAGATTTTCTTTGGCGAACTGTAATGCTTGCTAGGTAGGAGGATCCCATGGAACTTGGTGCTTGAAGAGATTGGAGAAGCAGAACCTCTGGTAAGAGTGAAAGAAAGAGCCGTAAGACAGGCCCAGAAAGTCACCTTGTTCCACCAGAGGAGCTAGCTTCAAGTAAGGGCTAGCAAGTATATGCTAAACTATGACAACCAGTCAGCTTTTAGCTATGGAGAAAAAAAAAAAGTGTATTTATTTTTTATTGCAGTAACCTCTGATAAGGATGGGGTTTGGAGTGTCTTGCACTACTCCATGAGGCAGTGCTATACCTAACAGGACTTGTACTTGAGCTTGTGAGGAAAAGGACTGAAGACTACTCAATGTCCAGGCTTTTCCAAGAAGTGTTCTTCACAGACAAAGGGATTAGAAACTGTCAGAATGATAGTAGTGCTATGACACTCATAGATGTGTTTCTGGACTGCATCTTACTGCAAGGCAGTTTATTCATAGAAGTATTTAAAGAAGGAAAATATGATTACTGGACTTGTAAATTTGGACTTAATAGAAGGTGCCAGGATCGGTCTTTATGAAGACATGGGAAGGAGATGGTATTTTGAGTTAATCCTTTTTAAAAAGTAAACCCCACTATACCTTAGTGTTTCAAAATGATTGTGATTATCATGAAAGATTTGGTTTTTCATACTGAGATTTATGCACTTAGCTATTTATAGCGTGTATGTGTGCTTAGTTCAGAATCTTTAAGGAGCTTGACTTTACTCATGTTGTAAACTACTGCTACTTTTTAGCATCTATATAATTTCAATTTATCACCTTTATAACGGTTAATTTTTAGTTAAGAAACATAGATATTTGACATTCATGCCTTAAAGTGATCAAAGTAATTTTCGCTGGAAAAGGAGGCATTAATCACTACTGGTATTTACCTTGCTTTCTAACTAAGCAGGGTTAGTTAAAAAAAACTAAGTAAAAAAATTTTTTTTTTTTTTTTTTTTTTTTTAGATAAACTGGCTTCTCTACCTCACTCTTATGTTTCAGTACATACATTTTTGCATGTATATGTAATTTAGGGGTATGTAGTCTCAATATGATTATGAATGCTAAATTACTTTCAGAAATGTACTAGGTAGATGTAATTTTTGTTGGCAAAAGTTAGTATAAAATAATACAGATATTATAGATAATAGAGATCAATGTGAAAAAATGCAGTGTTTGCTGTGGTTGACATAAGTAGCGTTTCCTGTTCAGCTAGGCTGTCTTAGGCACCATTTAGTGCTTCTGCAGCCTTTGCAGAGGAAAAGGAAAGGGACGTGTGCCTCAGAGTCCCCAATTTAGACGTCTGAAGTTACAATTTGCAGCTAACCTTCTCCACCCCCCCTTCTCCCAGAAGTGCTCTGAAATCTTCCATCTTCATCAGTCTGCCTTGAAAAATTCCATTTCTCACTGAAGTGCTGCATGGGTTAGTGGTGTGGATTTCACATTGCTTGTGCTTCCCCAGAAGATCATCATCTGTACAGGAACTGGATGAAAATGCATGAGAGCTCCCCTGATGGAGTCTAACACTCCAGGACAATGACTAGGGTACTGGAAAAATGTCAGTTGTTTTTGCTGTTAAAATGACACACAGGAATGTGTAAAATGAAAGAGAAAGTAAAAGCCTACTCTTGATGGCATTTTCCTGTATTAAAGCAGCTCATAGTGTTGTATCTTATATATGTCATATGAATCAGAAACATCATATATTTACCTTCTGTCTGTGTGAGAGAAAAGTGAGAGGGAGACATTTGTGAGTCTTTTATTTTTAACGTGGTTATGATTTCTAAATCTTCTGTACTGCAGAGACAAAAGATCTTCTGTCTTACCGCTGGCTAGTAAGAGTGCGCTGGTAGTAACCTGCCAAAATTGAATCAAGGATCTCATGAAGCTTGGTTAAGCTGGTGGGAAATGTTTAGGCAAAGCATAGCTTGGCTTTACATTATATAGGCTAAGCCTAAGATCATTTCTTTTCTTGGGAAGAGAATGTTTATTTCAGTACACAGTGCTCTAGAGAGAGTTTTTTGGCTCTTTTGGAAATCTGTCCTAGTAAAGAATGTAAATAATCACAACATTCTCATATTTGAGCCTAATATCTCTCATTTGAAGCCTAGCAACCATTGAACTTTTTTTATTGTGTCATATCTTATGTACATTCTAAGTTTGTGTAATTATACCTTGTGATTTTCATTTAACAAATCTGTTTGTTGGTTTGGGGGGTTTGTTTGGTTGGTTGGTTTTTCTCCCAAGAGCTGGTTTTCCTAGAAGAAAATTCAGTACCGATAGCTTTAAATTTGCAACAACAAACCAGAAAAAATTACTACAGATTTATATGTAGTTTCAAAGAAGTTATTAGAAGCAGGCAAAATGTGGTTTTAAATTAATGGAAACAATGCCTAAGCTGTATTTGTTGCACAAAACCTGGAATTTTAGCCTGAATTTTGCCCAACATTCGTATCTAACCTGTGATTAAGCAGCTGCAAAGTAAAAGTCTTAGTTTAAGTTGTTGCTACTTTTTGCGGGGGAAAGAATTCAGTAAGGATTGTGCTCAAGTTAATAATAAAATTGTGCTCGTAGTTTTGAGTGATCAGCAAAGATTGCATCTTCTGAGATAATGATGTCTTGAGCCTGTGCTGAAAGTGTGACTAAGAGGATGTCTCAGTGTCATTCTTTTGAGGTGTCCTTGGTTCACTTGTTTTACATTATAGGAAACAAGGCCTGCAATAAAACACAAAGTGCCTCAAATAAAAACACTTCAGACTTCCAACATACCTTTTATTGTTGTCTTCTAGGTTGACTGGGGTCAGCTGGACTATTTAGTAATTGACATGCCACCTGGGACTGGAGATGTACAGCTGTCAGTGTCACAGAATATTCCAATTGCAGGTGTGTATATTGCTTGACCATTTCAGAGATTTGAAGTTAGTTAATCTGGTAGCTTTAGAAAAATCTTACTGTAAAATGCCAGTCAAAATTTTTTAAAATTGTCTTTCTAACACACTAAGAAATTGTTCTGTTAGTTGTGTGGTGATGAAAAACACTATCAGTGGTTTTTAACTTGTTAGCATTATGTTTGTGTTACTTTCTTTTAAGCTAAGTTTCAAAAAGATTATGAAGTCAAATATAGCAGTACTCTTGAAGGAGAGGCAGTCATGCCAAAAACTGGTAAGGTTAATAGCAGAAAATATTTTCTTTGTCTGTACCTACTGCATGGTAAAGCTAATACAATAAAACAATTTGTCTTCATGATTGCTTTTTAAATAGAAGCTGACAATGCTGTTAATGCACAACATTTATTCAGATAAACTATGCAGCACTGTAATACACTAATGCATTCTTTTTCCTCTTGTGTTATGAATTTTAGTTTTTGCAGAGGCTTTAAACTTTGACAAATTAATCTTGAGATATGTAGGCTGCCCTCTAATCTCATTGGTTTCAGCAGGAGTTAGAAATACTGCTTCTGAAAGGATACTGAGCATCTCATGAGATCTGATAGACTGTAATGGTTTATTACCTGTTTGACATTCTTCAGCAGAAGCAGTTGTCAATAGCTAACAGAATCAACGTTAGGAACCCAGTGGTAAAAGATCTCTCACTATGTTAAAATGTTTGGTTTTGATTGTGGCAAACTGAATACATATGTCACACTAATGCAATTTATGAAGCAATATTTATTTAGCAAAATGAAAACACTGAAAACATTTGTAATAAAATCTATTAATAAGTATTATTTGCAAAGTATAGGCATAAAATAAAAAGCTACTCCCTCACCGGCACTTTACCGCTTTGCACTTTTCCTTAGCTATCTGGATTAGCGTGTTTTCTGGATTAGCGTGTTTTCTGCTCTACTCTGTTCCATCTCCTGCTTTAAAGGGCGTTTGCCAGTCATGTCCAGATTATAATGAGCATTGTACTAGGCAAGAGCAAAGTGCAAATAGTCTCTTTTGAAAAATGAATATGAATTTTTAAAATGTGAGGTCCTAATCCAAAGAGGAGAACAGGGTAAAAGAGTGATTCTACTACACAAAAAAGACAATACTCAGACTACTTCAGTCACCTCCACATACCATTCTTTTTTTAACTTTTGTCCTCCAAAGGTGGGGGTGGTAAGGGGCAGATTTAAACACTTATTTTTTTCCTAAGAAGTATCTAGAGGAGAGAATACAGTACCATTATTCGTATGGATTTCTCTCATCTTTTGCAATTGTCGGCTGAACACTATGCTCATTTCTTCTTCCAATTCAGAATAATTGGTCTGAAAAAACTGAAGCAATTGGAGCTAATCTAGTACTTAACATACACTTAGGCACTGTTGACAGACCTCAGAGAACCTCAGTTTTCAAAGCCTCTGTACTTCACAGCTTTTTTCCCCAATACCTGGAAACTACTTACCAGGAATGATAAAATCTAAAGAACTTGCACTGAATATACTATCGCTTCAGCTTGGACAGGCAATGTGTGTTAAGTCAACCTCCGTGAGCCAAGAGTTAAAATTAAATTTATATTGAAGCAGTGTGAGGCATTAATGTGTAAAGTCATACTGTATTTTGGTCTCTAAATGAAGTTTACAGAGTCTACTGAGTCAGACACTTCATAGTGAAGTACCAGGAGTGTCCAAAGCTAAGATAACCCTGATGATAATTTGCTTTGTCAACTACATTTTTTTCTGACAACAGAAGCAAACTGTTTCAGCATACAAATTATATTTGGATGAATACAAATAACTATTTTAAAATCCCCAATGGTGTGACAAAGTTTTTTTTTTTTTGTTTCTCAATCTATCCTAAACCTATGTGTCTTTCCTTTCCTGCGGTTATTTAAAATATCAAAATAGACCATGAAAGAAAGAGTAAATCTACATAAAAATCTGATACTAAAAATAGTTACCATTCAAAAATAGATCAGGTAAAACTTACTATTACCCAGACGGCTTCCATAAAAGACGAAAGCAAGCTTAGAAATTGAGAAAAACATTGTATATTATTGTTAAACTAAAGGCAAAGAAGATCAGATGCCTTGCAACTGTGATTTGCATCAAAGTAAGACATTCACTAAGGGGCAAACAGACACTTACATAAAGAGCAATGACAGAATACAGATACACCTCTAATCTTAAACTGCATGCTACACGCAACATATACTGCAGCACTGGGGGCTTTTTTGATCATTTCAGAAGAGATGAGAGCGGCACCATACCTACTTAGCTTGCAATTTTGGTTAATTTTAAGACACCTTTATTTCACAAGTCAGAATTCTTTTTTCACACTAATGTATGCATAGTTTTATAAAACACTAGCAGTATTTTCTTTTTAAAAATCTGATTTTTTTCCTTTTCCTGGTTTTAATCCTCATTTCTGAACAGTCTACTCATCACCTGGAAGTTCCTGTTCTTGTACATTATTATATGTTGAGGCAGGATCTGGTTCTCCTAAGTCCCACACATGCCTGTAAAATAGTTGTTTGCAAGGCTACACCCTGGTGTGTGTGACACTGACATAAATATGAGTAAATAGCTTGGTTCACCAGTTTGGTACGTCTCATTTCGTTCAGAATTTTAAAATGCCAAGTGTCTTCAAGTTGGTGGCATCCTTCTACTCTTTCCTCTTCAATGTACGTATTTGAATACAAATAAGACTTTTAACACTTAATCAGTAAAGACAGAAGAATTCTTTTTGGTTTTATTTAAACCTGTCTATCAAAATGCTGCCATCAAAAGAAACCTTATTAATTACAGTTCTTTGAAAATTCATATTTGAAGTAACAAAAACTCTTTTGGTAAATATTTCAGCCTTATCTGCAAAAGGCATTCAGGAGATAACGAAGATCTACATATTGCTGAAAGATGCAATCATTAGGAAAAATGATGCCATTTATAGGATAAGGCAATAAAAAGATGGTAGGAACTCTCTACTATGTCAATTTTAAATTTGTAAGGTGACAAAAGTAATTCCCTGTATGACTAGCAATGGCAATGCTTCTGTTTTTATAGAACTTGAGAAAAACATAAGATAGCATTCACATGACTTTCACTTTGCTTATCTTGACTAATTTTCTTTTCTGATTCTTATTAACAGCCTTTTTAGAGCTTATTATTATAAGATTATAATAATATATGCTTTGTGTGCAAAACCCCAGAAAAATACGTTACTTCCAAAAGGTGGGAAAATTAAGCACTGAAATAAAACATGAAGCCTTTTACCTTTAGGTCTCCTGTATAAACACAATTCAATCCAATGCTCACTACTGCAGTTACTAAAACATTGTTCAGTAAGGTGTGAAATTATTTGGTTGTCTCAGTCCACTTCTCACTGGACAAGTGTATATTTCTAATGGTTTTCTCTGCCATGGCCTCTCCATATCCAAAGAAGAGCGATACGACAAAGTTTAGCAAATGAAACAATTCCAGTATTAGCCTGGAGTTGGTTCTGTCAGTTGGGGCAGAGTGTCAGTCTCTAGAGCTGTCAAGGTGTCACACTTCACTAATGCAAATTTCACTTTAACTTTACTAAAGAAAGGGCATTAGAGAGCCTAATGTCTTGAACAGTCAGCCTCCACAATGCAGCTTCTCCATGTGGAAGAAACCCTTGTGCCAGTAGGGCCCTGGACTGCGGAGGGGCTGCTGCCCGCGTAGCCTTCACCTTCTGAAGGGAGAGAATGATAAACGGCCTCCCCAGTCTTTAGGGAAGCTAATCCTCCATCTCCATTATTATTTATTAATTTGATTTATGACTCCTTTATCTAAATAATCTAACAAATACACACACTTAGATGTCTCAATTTAGTAACTAGGTAATGCAAAGGAATCACAAGCCTTATTTGTCATAATATTATTAGTTTACACTATGTCTTGATATCAATCCCTCTGCTATTGTCAGATGTTGGAATGGTACACTTTTTCATGCCCCATAGGGGTAAACTTGCCCCAAACAAAACACCTTCACCAGTGCTGTTTCTCACACTCACAGAAAAATCTGTAAGTGGCTGGCAAAAAGACACATGCAGGTTTTGTAAATTCATTTAGAGACAGTGAAAATGTTCTGCATTGTCTATTCCTACAAAGCCACAGATAAATAATGAAAACTGTAGTGCAAATACTGTATCTCACATATGCATGCATGCAAGTCAAAGTCATGCAAACTAGATAATGCACTTCTAAATGTATTTAACTAAGATATAAATGTTGTCTCTGAGGAAAAAGAGAGAAATTATGCCACTAATACCATGATTGTCCAAGAGATCCTCAAAGGATAAAGAAAGAACAAGAAAACTGGAGAGGGAACAGAATGGCACGGCACCAATACTTTCTGTAAAAAAATGAAAGACAACACACAGCTTAGAAACATGAATTGCAAATGAAGATGGAGCCCACAAAACAAGCAGAATTCTGTAGACTGCTCCAAAGATGACAACATCAGGATTTGTAACACTATCTTTCATACCCTGGAAAGGAACAAGGTTGAAGAAAATAAAAGCATGCTAAACAAGGCTATGGACTATCAAAGATACAGAAACCAAGTAACAAGAGTAAAAGAAGAAAGCACAGTTCAAGCAGTAGTAAGCAAAAATAAACCCTTCCAATGATAATGAAAAGTACTCACAATACAAACAGAAAAAAATCTTTATAGATCACTAAAATACACTGAGCCAGTAAGAACACAGGGAATTTTAGATTTTATCACTCGTCTGCTGTGCTTGTCTTCATTGAAAGCACAATACATTTCTTTTTTTAAACTGCAAGAGTCAACATCACTGTGCTCAACAAAACAAACTAATGGGAAAGACAAATGTAGAGTGATGCTATCGCTCCTCTTTTTATGAATTTAGGATTGACGAGGTAATAAGCTGAACTGAGCAACTGTGGCAACAATGTGAAGCCATTTCATAATTCAAATAAAAATCTTGTATTCAGATGTTGTAGAAGCTCATACTTGTACAAATAGTTTTTTTTTAAAATGCCAGAAAGCTATAGTGAAGAGTTTAAAGAGAGACATGGGCAAGAATTTATCCCCTTTTATGGCATATCAAGAAAATCTGCCTTGCTTCTTGTTGTTTTAAACCTGTTTTCCTTTCCTTTTCTTAAATCAACATCTTGTCTACTTTGAGCCTTAAAACCCAATTCAACAGGTATGGGAACCGCATGTTTCTGACAATCATATGGAAAACTAATTAAAAGACTGAATAAAAACTATTTACTTTTTGTTCTTCACTTTGTTACACCTACACAAGAATGAGGACATTGCTGTCCTTAGCAAGAAAATCTGGCTTTTTTTTTTTAAACTTGTTTTGCTTTTGTTAACATTTATTACATTCTAAGAAGATGTAAGTATTATTAAAAAAAATAGGAATTGAGATTTCCATTTACTAATAGTGTATCAGTTAGAAAGATCTTGTGACCTTTCACGAACAGACCTGAGCAGAACTTAGAAGAAATACATGTTAAACTACTTTCCTTAGTTGCCTCTCTGTCCCCGAGGACCCAATGCACCAACACCCCAACCACTCACACTTCTGAGGACAGTGTAGAATTCTGTGGGAAAAGGGCACAATAATCCCTTGAAAATCAAGAGTTTAGTGACCTTTTCTATGTTAAATTAGGATATTTAGGTGTACTGCAGTGAATAGCAATTATCAATACCCATCATACTTAAAAAAAATCCATAATCCACAAAAAAAAAGCCGCATGTCTTCAATTTCATAATTTTACTGCCCTTA